>MU741255.1:0-48818 GCA_026770625.1 Nicotiana glauca
ACCCCTATGTTGAGTCCCCTAAGTCAAATGCAACATGATGCAAATAAGCGTTCCTACTAGGGATCCGACATGAAGCTGTGTTTTGCTAGGTTTTCAAAAAACTGGGGTTTTGGTCTAGAGTTGGGGAACCCTAGCGGACAACTGGGGCTGAGAAGGGGGCGACGTACCGGGAGCACTAAAGTCTGTTCGGCCTTGTTGCTTGCCCAACCTCGCTCTATTTGGCATAATTTTATAAAAAGCGGGTTATGCGAACGTATGCACCATTTTCAGAAAACTCAGAAAGAAAAAGGGTTTCGTAGCAGTTTATATATACAGTTCAAATAATATCAAAGCGGTAATAAGCGACATTTTGCACATTAAATCCAAAAAATGTAATAAACATCAGATAATAAAGAGAGCCAAATACAAAAATTATTCTAAGCTCGAATTTCTAACCCTGAACTTGTGGTTCTGGGTTACTTTTGTCCCCAGCAGAGTCGCCAGAGTTGTCACACCTCTTTTTGGCGCTACAGCACCCCGCGAAGGGCGTGGTAAAGGGAGTTTTTTTCAATTAAAGGACAATCGAAACGGGATTTATTATTAAAGATTCAGAGTCGCCACTTGAGAGATTTATGGTGTCCCAAGTCACCGGTTTGAATCCCGAATCAAGGAAAANTCATATTTGGCTTAAATTATCTGATTTTAATAACATGCTTTAACATATGTGCAAATTTTAACTTTTAACTGTTTTTGATTATTATTATTTTTTATAAAAATTGCAACGTTGTGAAAACGTATCTCGAACCGCGTTACATCAATGTACTCATGGTTATCGACACATTTTGACTCCGTTGAGATTTGGATTTGGGTCACATAAATGTGCACCCAAGTTTAAGAAAGTAAATTATTAAAGGCGCGCCTAAAGCGACTAGCGTATCATTATTTTGGGTAAGGCCGTGAAATTCGCTAAACGGCTCGTCCCGAAGTCTAAGTATTTAAATATATACATTCATGAGTGCCCCGCAATTTATGCATTTTATTTGGCGAGGCTCGTCTTAATTTTATTAAAGGAAAAGCATTTAACTAAGTGAACTACAGATATGCATATTTAAAACTAATTCGAAATTTAATGCCACGACTACATCACGGGAACCGTACCCGCAGCCACGATGATTTAATTACGTGCCCAAAACAAACTACGTGTTCAAATTATTCTCTTAATTCTTATTCATAAAAAAAAATTAAACCTTCTTTCAACTGGAACTACGTTCCTTTATCCTAGCTATGTGTGAAAATACCAATATAACTGTTGAGCTTAATTGTTATAGAATTTTTGAATAGACCAAAGTAACTTTACATTATGAATCCAACAAATAATATGGGACTATAGATAGATAAACGACTTTAACAATCAGAACTCGTCCAAATAGATTAAGCTAAACAACAAACATGACATTCAAAAAAAAGCAACCATAAACCAAAATAATAAGAGCATGTTGTTCATATCACATTGGAAACTAATGCAACAATCAGTGGCGGAGGCAGGATATATACTGAGGGTGTTCAAAAAAAATTGAATTGCAGCTCACGGAATCGAACCTAGGATCTTCTACACATTTTGAACACCCTTGACCACTGAGCCAAACATTTGCCTTGTGTCAAGGGTGTTCAAAACTTAATATATAGAGATAAAAAATAGATTTTGCCTTATATATACAGTGTAATTTTTCGGCGAAGGGTGTTCGGGTGAATACCCTTGCGCCCCCCTGCCTTCGCCCCTGGCAACAATACAAATAAAGTTACAAGAATTGAACCTGAAATTGCTCCTTTTAATTGAGTAAAATCAGAAGCTACGGAGATGGGCTTGAACAAGGTAATGAGCAGCGAACCAAGAACCAACAGGGACACGAAGCGACGGAACCTCGACCGGAAAATCGAATCTGCCCGAAAATCTCAAACGGACAATTGCTACCTCGACCAGTCACAACAAACAAATGAGACGATGATAACACTCAAGCAAAATGGGTCGACGGTTAACAAACCCTGATCGACGACGTTAACAAACGTTGGTCAACGACGTGACTGTTGTTCGTTGGGACATGAGGGCTGGTTCGTTTGGAAGCTGGTTCGATGGAGAATGTTTGACGTTGTGGACTGGTTTAGGGTGGTTCACGAGCTGGATGGTGGCTGTTTTGGCGTGACAGTGGGGCTGAGGCAGCAGCTGGACGTGAGGTAGACGTCAATGGCGGACGAGGAGGCAGCAGCGATGGATTGGACTGGTCGTTTGGTTGCTGCTATGAGGATGCCAACGCTGTTGTTCGCTGCTGGTTTTGAGATGATGAAGACGCAGCAGTGGTCGACGACGGAGATGGCTGGCTGGTGCTGGACGCTTGGAGATGGTGAAGTAGGCGGTGGTCGTTTGGGTGAGGGGTGAAGCAGCCGCTGGATGGTTGGTGGCTGGGTGACGGGAATGGAGGTTGTTGGTAGGCGTGGAGGAAGGGCTGTTTGGGTGTTGGGAGGAGATGGAGGTTAGGGTTTCGTTGTGGTTTTGTTGATGAAGAAGCTGATACAGTGGGATTTTTTTTGTATATTCTCTCCCCTTTCAAAAAATGAATCCCCACCCCCTCCAAAACGTGAGCCCCTCCTAAATGTCTTCCAAATGTGTATATAATATGTTTTTTTTTTCAAAAATCTGAAGGGTTCAAAACGTGATGGCCCTCACGTGGGTTGGGTACCCAAGGTGATGGGTCTTTCCTCGTGCTCTATCAGTGTCCCCACGTGTGGTGGGTTCCGATTATTATGGGTTAGGTCCGAAAATTAGGCATAAAAACGGGTAGTTTGAACCCAAATATTATTCTTTACCCAGAACCAAGAATAAGAACACAATGTTATTTAATTAATTATACGTAAACAAAATAACTATTAAAATGAGACTAACAATTAAAACAAAATTATGTTTTTTTGTAATTTTCGTTTTATATAAAGTACTATTTTTGTATTTTTAAAAGATTAAAATGACTACAAAATATTAATGAAACTATTTTATAATTTTCAAAATGATATAAAGATTAAAAATAAGGTGCTATTTTTTGTATTTTTCAAGTTTATGAGAAATACATAAACTAAAATTTATATATCTTTTTTTTGTAATTTTTTCATTTTGTGACGAAATGAAGTAAAAGAGTCAAAATTAGCTGAAATAGCTATATTAGACCTAAACTAAATATTTACGCTAAAAATGTGAAAATTCTCAGGGAGGGTCAAAAATCACACGTCTACAATGAGTTCCTACTGCTTGCGGAGTTTGCTTACAACAACATCTACCAGTCGAGTATTCAGATGGCTCCGTATAAGGCTTTGTATGGGAGACGGTGTAGATCTCCGGTTGGTTGGTTCGAGCCCCGCGAGGCTAGGCTATTGGGAACTGATTTGGTTCAGGATTCTTTAGAGAAAGTGAAAGTGATTCAGGAGAGGCTTCGTACAGCGCAGTACTAGCAGAAGAGTTATGCGGACCGAAAGGTTCGATATGTGTCCTATATGGTTGATTAGAAGGTCTTGCTGAAGGTTTCGCCCATGAAAGGTGTTATGAGATTTGGGAAGAAAGGAAAATTGAGTCTACGGTTCATTGGGCCTTTTGAGGTACTTAGGAGGATTGGGGAGGTGGCTTATATGCTTGTTTTGCCACCCATCTTGTCGAGCGTGCATCCAGTATTTCATGTTTCTATGCTCCGGAAGTATATTAGGATCCGTCTCATGTTTTAGACTTCAGCACGGTTCAGTTGGATGATGATTTGACCTTTGATGTAGAGGTAGTAGCTATTTTGGGTCGTTAGGTTCAGAAGTTAAGGTCAAAGGATATATCTTCAGTGAAAGTGTAGTGGAGAGGTTGGCCCGTGGAGGAGGCTACCTGGGAGACCGAGCGGGAGATGCGAAGCAGATATCCTCACCTATTTGAGGCTTCAGGTATGTTTCTTGACTCGTTCGAGGACGAACATTTGTTTAAGTTGGGGAGGATGTGACGACCCGACCAGTCGTCTTGTGAGTTACCGCTCCGTTTCCCCCATTTCTGCTTCTTTATGCTTCGTTATCCGTGTTTTATGTGATCAAGTTGATTAGTTTGCGTTCGGAGTAGTTTTGGTAAGAAATGAAACACTTAGTCTCTTTTAAGAAGGTTAAGTTGGAAAGTCAATCGGATGTTGACTTATGTGTTAGAGGGCTCGGATATGAGTTCCGATGGTTCGATTAGCTTCAGGAGGTAATATTTTGCTTAGAAGCGGGATAGGAATTGGTTTTGGAGGTCCGGTGTAGAATTAGGCTTGAATTGGCGAAATTAGTATTTTCGCGAATTTCGGTTGTTAGGTGAGAATTTGATTCGAGGGTCAGAATGGAATTCTGAGAGTTGATGTAGCTTCGTTATGTCATTTGGGATGTGTGTGCACAATTTCAGGTCATTCAGACGTGGTTTGGTTAGGTTTTTTATCAAAAGCGTGTTTCGGAAGTTTTTAGAAAACTTAGGCTCGAATTCGATGTGAATTGATGGTTTTGGTGTTATTTGAGGAGTTTTGATGATTGGAACAACTTTGAATGAGGTTTTAGGATGTGTTGGTGCTTTTGGTTGAGGTCCCAGGGGCCTCGGGGTGGTTTCGGATGGCTAACGGGAAGAATTTGGACTTATGAAATTTCACAAAAATCTGCTGCCTCTGGTGTTTTCGCACCTACATCTTGGGGACTGCAGGTGCGGTTCCGCACGTGTGAGGGAGGAGACCGCATACGCGAGAGATAGTTTGATGGGCAGTTTCCGCAGAAGCGGTCAAGGAGGCCACATATGTGAAGCCACAGATGCAGAAGGGCTGTCGCAGAAGTGACTTCTCGAATTTTAATGAGTTCCGCAGAAGCAGACTTATGATCGCAAATGCGGTACCGCAGAAGCGGTGGAGGGGTCGCAAATGCGAAAACCCCTAGGCAGACTATATAAATCCTTTCTTCGCGATTTTTGAAGGGTTTAACCATTTTAACTTCGGATTGAGAGCTTTTGGTCGATTTTGAAGGGAGATTTCAAGAGAACTTCGATAAGGTAAGGATTTTGGACCTAAAACACACTTCTATGGTAATATTTCATGGATTGGGACTGAAATTTAAGGAATTAAAGGACTAAAAACCTAAAATCCTAGATTAAATTATAAAACAAAATTAACTTAAAGATACTAATTAACTTTAAATAACAATTATTGCGAATAATTAAGTACCAAAATCACACAATTAAAACACTAAAATGCAAAGTGCCTTATTTTTAGGTTTTCTTCATTTTATAAAATAAGTAGTTAACTATTTGACTCGAAAATTAAACAACTAAATCCTAAATGCAAATGCTATTTTTTTGTATCTTTTCATTAATTTGCTCAAATAAACGTGCACAACAAATGCAAACAATAACAAAAATATCACGAAAATTCACAAAATTGCACACAATAAAAACAAATATTTTTGTTTTTATTTTGTGGGAGTAATTCATGTGAGGCAAAAATCACATGCTCACAACTGTGCCAAGCATGA
The DNA here is from genome assembly GCA_026770625.1 of Nicotiana glauca. Lineage (NCBI taxonomy): Eukaryota > Viridiplantae > Streptophyta > Magnoliopsida > Solanales > Solanaceae > Nicotiana > Nicotiana glauca. Next base: position 5,533 of record MU741255.1, read on the forward strand.
GATACAGTCCTTCGTGGATTGTTATGCCGGATATCACCAGGTATTGATGGACGAAGAGGACGCCAAAAAGACAGCCTTTACCATACCCTGGGGTACATATTACTACAGAGTCATGCCGTTTGGTTTGAAGAATGCTGGGGCAACCTACATGAGGGCCATGACCGCCATTTTCCATGATATGATACATCGGGAGATAGAGGTATATGCGGACGACGTGATCATCAAGTCCAAAACCCAAGATGACCATGTTCGAGATTTGAGGAAATTCTTCGAGTGGTTGCGCAAGTATGATCTGAAGCTAAACCCAACCAAATGTGCATTTGGAGTCCCGTCGGATAAACTTTTGGGCTTTATAGTCAGTAGGAGAGGTATCGAGTTAGACCCAACAAAGATAAAGTCTATCTGAGATTTGCCTCCTCCGAGAACCAAGAAAGATGTGATGAGCTTTTTGGGTAGATTAAACTATATCAGCCGGTCCATTTCTCAGCTAACATCCACATGTGAGCCCATATTCAAATTATTGAAGAAAGATGCAGCAGTCAAGTGGACAGATGAATGTCAAGAAGCCTTTGATAAGATCAAAGAATATCTGTCAAATCCGCCAGTCTTGGTCCCACCAGAGCCTGGGAGGCCTCTTTTCTTGTATCTGACGGTCTTGGAAAATTCTTTCGGATGTGTCCTCGGGCAACACGATGTAAGCGGGAAGAAAGAACAGGCGATCTATTATTTAAGCAAGAAGTTTACCAGCTATGAAGCTAAGTATACTCTGTTGGAAAGAACCTGTTGTGCTTTGACTTGGGTCGCTCAGAAGTTGAGGCACTACCTGCAAGCCTACACCACCTACCTCATAACCAGGTTGGATCCTTTGAAATACATATTCCAGAAACCGATGCCCACAGGGAGATTAGCAAAATGGCAGATTCTGCTTACTGAATTTGACATAGTTTATGTCACTCGCACGGCAATGAAAGCCCAGGCGTTGGCAGATCATTTGGCTGAAAACCCGATTGATGATGAATACCAACCGTTGAGCACTTACTTCCCAGATGAAGAGGTAAATTCAATAGAAGCTACCTCTGGAGACACACATGCTTGGAAGATGTTCTTTGATCGGGCGGTAAACGTAAAAGGTATAGGAATTGGGGCAATCTTGATCTCACCCACTGGTCAGCACTATCCGGCTACTGTCAGGCTTCGGTTTTTCTGCACAAACATGGATATGCATATGGCGATTGACCAGGATGCTGGAGATTTATTGATTATGGGAGATTCAGATCTGATTATCCTGCAAACCTAAGGAGAATGGGAAACCCGAGATGTTAAGCTTATTTCCTATCAGCAACATGTGAAAGATCTTAAAAAGCGGTTCAAGTCGATAGAGTTCAAGTACATCACTCGGTGTCATAATGAACTAGCTGATGCACTCGCCGCTCTGGCCGCGATGTTGGCCTACCCAGGCAATGCCCATATTGATCCCTTGGTAATCCAAATCAGGGAAAGGCATGGTTACTGTCATACGGTTGAGGTGGAACAAAACACCCAGCCATGGTACCATGACATCAAAAGGTTTCTGAAAACGCAAGAATATCCCGAGCAAGCTAGTGGGGACCAAAATAGAACCATTAGACGGCATGCAAGTGGTTTCTTCTTAAGTGGTGATGTCTTGTACAAGAGGACCCCGGATCTCAATTTGTTAAGATGTGTTGACGCCGAAGAGGTCGTAAAGATCATGCATGAAGTACACGCATGAGTGTGTGGACCTCACATGAATGTGAATGTTTTGGCAAAGAAAATCCTTCGAGCAGGATATTACTGTATAACCATGGAAAAGGACTGCTTCAGCTCTGTCCGGAAGTGCCATCAGTGTCAGGTGCACGGTGATTTGATTCATGCACCTCCAACGGAACTACATCCTATGTCAGCACCTTGGCCATTCGTTGCTTGGGGCATGGACGTCATTGGGCCGATCGAGCCAAAAGCCTCAAATGGACATAGATTCATATTGGTTGCCATCGACTACTTCACGAAGTGGGTTGAAGCCATCACTCTCAAATCGGTCACTAAGAAAGTCGTGGTAGATTTTTTGCACTCCAATCTTATTTGCCGTTTTGGTATTCCTGCAACTATCATCACAGATAATACTGCAAACCTGAACAGTCGTTTGATGGAAGAAGTATGTGAACAATTCAAAATAACGCGTAGAAACTCCACTCCCTACCGGCCCAAATCCAATGGTGCCATTGAAGCAGCAAACAAGAATATCAAGAAGATCTTGAGGAAAATGATTCAGAGCTCCAAAAAATGGCATGAAAAGTTACCTTTCGCATTACTAGGATATCGCACCATGGTACGCACATCGGTAGGAGCAACCCCGTACCTTTTGGTATATGGAACTGAGGCGGTAATACCTGCAGAGGTAGAAATCCCTTCTCTCTGNTGCATTCTTCCTCATAACCAGGAAGCAAAAGAAAATTTTGCTCATAATTGGAAGGGTCCGTACATCATCAGGAAGATATTGCCGAGAGGAGCATTATATTTGGGTGATATCGAAGGAAATAATCCCGAAACAGCTGTGAATGCGGATGCAGTAAAAAGGTACTATGTCTAGACCTTCTATGATGATGACTTTGTTCAATTAAGATGACGAAGGCTTTTATTATCGCTAGCCAAACACTATCAATCTTTCGCAAACCCTTTGAGCCGGTTACCCTTCCTTGATTACCCTCTTTGGAACCCGAAAATATCAACAACAAAAAAACAAGAACAATATTTTCCTGAACTACGTTTGACTTGATTCCGAAAGAGTACGTAGGCAGCCTCTCGCTGAGGTTCAGTCACACCAAAACAAAAATCCCAATTTCCCCCAAAAAATTGAAACTGGAGCTTATGATATAATGGTTCGGCCATGAATCCGACGAAATGGTTCCAAAGTTGTAGTTCTTCCCAAAATCCTGTTTACCCCAAAGACCTTGTCCAAGTCCTTCCGATCAATTGGCAAAGGTAGGGAAGTGGAAAACGTCATTGTTGGAATCTGATACAATTCAAATTGAGAGAAATAAAATAAGAGAGTCTTATCGGTGAAAACCTTCTGTCACCATAAGGCGATGGTGAGTAGAGAAACTGGAAATGAGTGAGTCCGCTTAATGAAAACTCGCAAATAGCACTATCGGGCGACGGAGAGAAGAGAAATGAGAGAGGTCGATTGGCGAAAACCCGCAAAGGGCGCTGTCGGCCGAAAAAGAAGACATTGCATCACTAAAAGAATCCTGGCAAGGTTCCCTGGTTTCAAAATGCGGATCAATGAGTTCACAAGAAGTTGGAAAGTTTATATGGGTTGGGAATCCAGTCCAAGAAGCATGTCATGTCATTTGAAGCCGGCATGCACACCCCAGATAAGTCCTTCTCGCTCCCCGAAAGGGACGCTTCTCTTTAAATTCATATGATTACCTTTTGTATACTCCTTCCTTGAATCCCTTTCAGTTTAACTTTGATTCCGGGACTATCACAAAGAAAAGGTGGCAGGACTGGTCTTATAGGACTCCACCTGGCAAAAGCCAAGGAAAATACCCAGCTTTAGCGGGTGCGTCAGGCCAATCCCGACTGACCATAGTGGTTGATGCTTTCAGAGCAAAGACATTTGAAAAGAAAGAAAGTCAAAGACAAAGGTCCTAAGGGCAGAATAAAGTGAAAAGGCCAGAGCCCACATGGGCGAGTCATCATGAAATCCTAAAAGTTGAGTCATGTCAGTTTGAAAAGAGATTCACCCTCAAAGCCAACAAGAAGCAAATTTCTCAACGAAAATGGGGCCGGGATCAAGCAATTGGGATGATCAAGGTCACAAAACCAACCACCGTTTCAAACTAACAAATTGTTCTTTGTTGAAAACAGGTGCAATCAAAGCAACCGTGCAAGAAGCAGGTGCAACCCAAAAGGAAAAAGAAATGTGCAAGCGCTGAAACAGCTTTGCAATACGGAATCGACCAAAAGGAAGTTCCTCTCCAAATTCTTTCATGCGTTTTTCCAAATAAAAGGAAAAATAAAAAGAAGAAAAAAGAAGAAAAGAAATGAAAATGAAAATCTCAAAAGAAAAACAAATCATGGTAGTATAGGACCCCATTCCTTAAATATCCCGGCATAACCCGAGGATCTCCCTGGCATAACCTAAGGAGCTTTTTTCTTTTTCAAATCCCGGCATAACCCGAGGACCTCCCTTGCATAAGAGGGACAGCTGTGAACACCTAATTTTTTACCATGTTTGAATTTATTCCCGCTCACTACTCACTTTTCCCACTTTCTCCACTCACAACCCACTTTCCCCACTCACTTTCCACTTTCCCCACTTTTCCCTCTCAATACTCCACTCTCCCCTATTCATGTTCCCCACCCATATGGTCTTCCTCTTCACGTCCCTCTATAAAAAACACACTTACAGATACAAAGAGGGGGAGGAAAGCTGGAGGAGAGAGATGTATACACTCTGTATACACTACATATACATTTGATATACACTAGATATACATGAGAGATACACTGGGTATACACTCTATATACATTGGGCAGCCAAAACCACCCAAATCACAATTGAAGAAACAACTTTCATACCAGTCAAAAATCCTAGCGAAACAGCCCTCCACTTTAGCGAAAAGAGTTGTATTTTCATTTTAAAAATCAGCCATGAAATAGTCGTTGAGGTTTGCGGCGGAGGTACTGTCCGAGGGTTACTGCTCAAGGTTCAGTCCCTGTTTTTATTTTCCGGTCAGATTTGATTCACTGGAGTTTGCTGTAACCGAGCTCACGTTTAATACAAAGGATTCAATTGTTTAGGTTCAGTTTTCTTCTATATCTTTATCTCTTATGTCAAGTGAAATAAAATAGACAAATTGTTCCATGACTTTGATACTATTTTTTTCGCTGTATGCCTATAGATGTTAATACCATATTTTTTTTGTTATTTTCCTTGATATTTGTTGTGCTTTTATATTAATAGACTATTTCTGAAATTAATATTTTATTGTGACTGAAACACTAAGCATGCTTTTGTACAAATGTTACCATGATTTAGCATATTATAATTTAGATAATATTTTAATTTAAATTTATAGATTAATTGATGAAAAGCTAGGTTTTGATTAAATTTGAGCGAATTTAGTTTTGCTGGTTTAAACTTTTCAGTTGGTTTGTGGATTTTGGCTAATATGGTCATAGGATATTCATTTAAAGTGACCCCACCTGAATTGGTTGAGTTTAAATAATTTAAAATTGCCAAGCCCGACACAATAAAGTAGTGAATAAATTTGGTCCGTCTTTCCTTAGTTAATTAGCTTCGCTTCTTCCACATATAATTTTTATAACTTTGGAATATTCATGAACACCGTAGTTATCCTTAGACACGCAATTGAATTATAACTACGGGTACGGTTTCCGTTGCGTAGTTTGTGATGCCTAATTTCAAATTAGATTTAAACAGGATCATCCTTAGTTTGCTTTAGTGAAATACAAATCTTTTAAAATAATTCGAGGCGTGTCAGGCCAAATAAAATCTCAAAGCTCATGGCCCTCACTTAATTAATTTTAACTCTTTAGAAATCGTGGCGCACCATTTAGCGAACTTTCCATGGCCCTCGCAAAGTTAAAAACGTGTAGTTACTTTAGGCGTGTTATTTTAAATTACCTTCCTAAACTCGGGTGCGCATTTATGAGACCCAAATCCAAATCTCAACAACGTTAGATAAAATATGTCAGGGACCGCGGGTGCATTTATGTGACGTGGTTCAAGACGTGTTTTAAATAATGTTGAAATCTTCCTAAAAATATAATAATAAAGCGGTTATAAAGTTAAAATTGTACCATAAGTTAAAACATGTATTAAAATCAGATTTTTAGCCAATTATAATAATTTAAGCGACCGTGCTAGAACCACGGGATCCGGGGATGCCTAACACCTTCCCTCGGGTCAACAGAATTCCTTATTCAGAATTTCTGGTTCGCAGACTCCAATTGGGAAGTCGAACATTTTTTCTCGATTTGGAATTTAAGTTAAACCGGTGACTTAGGACACCAAAAACCAATCCTATCCCAAGTGGCGACCCTAAAAATAAATAAATAATCTCATTTCGAATAATGTCACTTTAAATGAAAAAACTCCCTTATACATTATCCTTCAGGGTAGGTGTGTAAAAAGGAGGTGTGACACCTATTTATTATGTATTGCTTGAGAAAGAGTGCATATTTAGGTTGTTGTTGAATAACGTCACTCCCAAGGTATATGAGAGATCAATACGACGGGTTTAAAAGCGAGATTAGAGATAACGAAGCTTTGACGTGATCATAGTGAGCGGTGAAACAATGCGAGCTAGCGAAATTCGAGAGAATATGACTAGTACGTTATTGTAGTTGCTCGAGAGAGAATTACGATAAGACGATTGCTCATGATCAGTAGAGAATATTGAGGCGAAATTGTAGGAAACATAGCGAGAAGTATTCCGACAATTGGGAGAATCACCACTCTTACCTCCTTAATTTAGTCTTCAACCCTTAGTTTCTTTAGTTGATAAATTTCTATTGCTAATAATTATTAGTTAATTAGTTTAAGTAACTTAATAGTTAGTCGGGCTTGTCCTCTTAGCGATATTGAACAGTTATAACGAAACCTTAGTTCTTTATGGGATTCGATTCCGGACTCTTAGACCGGATTATATTTGCAGCGACTACTTATCCTTTTTAGGATTAGAGTTGGACGCGATCAACGAGACATATTTAATTGATTTGAATGATCTTCTTGATATGATTCACTTGGCCAAGCTTGTCAATAGTCAGTCTAAACGATGTTTTTTTCCTCCTATCTTCTACTATCTTAACTGAGAGTTACACCAACAAGAGTATAAAAGAATTTTTACGTTATCAATCATCTAAAAGATAATTACAAATAATTATCCATAAAAAGTGGGACTCGTGTTCTAAAAAGATTTTAGCTTATGTATACCGATAAATAAAATAAAAATTACATTATCATATCACCCAAAAGATATTTACAGATAACCTTTTACAAAAAGTGAGATTTGTAATCTAAAAAATGCCGGTTAGCTACTATTATAAGTAAAAGTGACTTCAGAGCAGGGGCGAAGCTATGTTGGCCCAAGGGCATGGGCGAAGCTAAACTATGATAAGGGTAGTTAATTGACCACCCTTCATCGAAAAATTACATTATATATACATGTAAAATATTAGGTTTTAGAGGTATATAACGTATATTGAATACCCTTTGTCAAAGATTTTTTTTACCTCTTTCAAGTTTGAACACCCTAAGATAAATTTCTGGATTCGCCATTGCCCAAGGATGGTCAACTAAACACCCTTTGCCGAAAAATTATATTATGTATAATGTAAAATATTAGTATTTGTTATTGTTAATTAAAAAATAGACTTTAAATACCCTTAAATAGCCTACTAGCAAAGAGTGTTAAAAATTTTCTGATTTCGCCACTGTTTCAGAGAGTAACATTCTTTATATTGTCGATAAATATTAGTTCAATTCTCTGGAAAAATAAGATAAGTTATCTGCTAGGTTAAAATACACTAAAAGTGAAAAAGTTTTAAAACAAACAAAACAAAACAAAAAAAGGAAAAAGGCTAGGATTAGTCTTGTTTTGGTCTAAAGTTGGGTATCCGAGAATAAAGAGACGAGTTTTCCAACCTCACCAAATTTGTTGTTGACAAACAAAACCTTGGAATTTGTCTTTTGCTTTAAGTCATACTCCCTTCGGTCCAAAATAAGTGATTTTTTGGCTTTTTTCTTGTGGTCCAAAATGAGTGATTTTTTCATATTTCAAGAGTGAATTAATTATTTTTTCCCTGCATTGTCCTTGGAGTTAATAGTGTTGGAATATGTGTTAGGAGTGTTTATGTGAGATAGCAAAGGTTAATATGGTCAATTCTATTGCTAATTAATGCTAAAAGGTGAATTTCTTAATTTGCGTGAAAACACCCAAAAAAATCACTTATTTTGGACCGGAGGGAGTAATGTTTAATCAACTTTTTTTTCCTTCTTTCTTCCCACTAAAACTTTAGTTTGTTAGTGAAACTACCTCTAAAATAAATTATCAGCAGAAAGGACTCTACCCACTTTAATTTGCTCGTAACCTGAAACATTTTCCTAGGGTTGATTTCTCTATCAATCTACAAAAATTTAGGAAACTGAAGAGTTTGTTAAATTTAGAATTTTGTGTCCTACATTGGTTGAGGAAATAAACTGTTACTCCTCCGGTCCAAAATAAGTGATTTTTTGGATGTTTTCATACAAATTAAAAAATTCACATTTTAGTATTAATTAGTAATAGAATTGACTATATTAACCTTTATTATCTCACATAAACACTCCTAACACATATTCCAATACTATTTACTTCAAGGACAATGTAGGAAAAAAATAATTAATTCATTCTTGAAATCGGAAAAAATCATTTATTTTGGACGACAAGAAAAATGCCAAAAAATTACTTATTTTGAACCGAAGGGAGTATCGTCTTTATATAATTTTGGACAATTCTTACTTCATGACTATATTAAGTTAGGCTCAAATTTTAATTTTTAACATGATATTAAAACAAGACTCATTATTTATATTCTTGATTTATATAATATTGGATACCGATATTATGTTGTCCACATTTTAAATGTCCAATTAATCGTAGACGTTTAGGAGGGGGAGGGTAGAGTTATATGATCCCACATTATGCTCGAGAGACTGTGTTATTATCTCTTTAAATAGTTTTGGGAAATTCTCATTCCATAGCTATGACAGCTTTTGAGGTTGACGATCTATTTTCTTAAAAGAATAAGTCATGATAGAACTTCGAGATTAAGCGTGTTTGGACGAGAGTAGAATAAGTAATCACATGGAAAGTCCTTGTGTTGCATTTATTTTTTACCCCACTTATATATGGGATTACGTTGCATTTATTATTATTGTTGATGTTGTTGTTGTAGTAAATCATGTCTGAACTAGGTTAGACATATGGATATCAAGATTTTTCGTAGTTAAGCCTTTTTTTTTCCTTCCTGGTGTTCAGTATTCGTTTTAGCTCCGCTAATTTGTTTAGTACCATGTAAGCGGTATTTAAAAGATTTTTTTTTTATTCACAAGATTCGACTGTGAGATTTCTAGTTAAAGACAAATGGGCCCTAATAACTTTATCACAAACTGAAGGAATTGGGTCAATTCTTTCTACTACTTATAACATATGTCCCTTTATCATTTCTTAGGTCCACTCGGAGGGCAAAAGGAAAATAAAAAGGAAAAAGAATAAAGAAAAGTGGAGAAAAAAAAATATGGAGTGCCATGGTTTTCATGATCATGTTATTGGGAATAAAATGAGGACCACCTTTTTCATGATTTTTAATAATAAAAGGTGAAAGACAAAACCTATGCTGCCATTTCTCCACTCTTTTTTTTTAATCTTTCTATTATTAGTCAAACCGGAAAATCACGCCAAACCGAATAACCAAATTAAATCGATTAAAAAACTCGACTGGGTTTGGTTTGACTTGGTTTGGTATTGAGTAAAAACCCCGAATCAAACTGTCATATAAATATATAAATTTTATTTATATTTTTAAGGCTTTATAGTGAATTTTTTTTAGAAAATATAAAAATATTTGGGATCCTCTCATGTATTAACCTTGAAAGCGTAAATTAACGAAAAATTATTGTTAGACGACTAAGAAAATAACTATCATGTGTTACTAAAAAAATTCTCTCATTAGACTATATTAATAGAACATATATTTGTTAATTTTTTCCATATTTACTAAACATATATTCACTTATCAAAGACTTATCTATAATTTTAACAAAGTAAGATTGAAATAATATTCATGTAACAAAAAAATCCGAAAACTCGAAAAACCTGACAAAACCGAACCAATCCAAATTGATATAGTTGGTTTGGTTCGATTTTGATAAAAATCGAACCAACTCGGTCCATGTATACCCCTAATTACGGTATATTCAAACATGTATTGAAACCGAACGATAGTAATAGTATGATTGAAATTTCTTTACTCTTAATTAATGCCTTAATGGGCTGATTTCGAACTCTAAGAATAACAAAATCTTTCGGTGGAGCTTTTTTTTAAGAGAGTTTATCTCCTTTATTGAACTAATTTAGTGCGAATTTAAATTAATCAAATTAAATGAACTTAGAATACTGAGTGAATAATTCAGTCAAAATACAAATATATATTGAACCAAATTAAGATTGCACACTAATGCTTAGCTGTAAATAAATTGGAATGGACTCTCACTGCAAAACACAGTCAACTTTTCCTTCTGGTTTTGCCTTGGGATTACTCAAACCTTATCTTATGTCCAACTCGAAAGCAATTCAATGTTATGATGAGAAGGATATAAAATACAAACCCCTTTTTATAAATCTTTTTCACACTTTAGTCCTTTTTTTATTACCTCTTGAATTTGAGGCGAAATTAAGATTTTGAGTTTATGAATTTTTAAAATTTTAAAAAATAATTTTGTTTGATTTTTATATAATATTTGTATATGTGAAATAAATTTTTAACAAAAATACAAAATCTGGATTAAAGCTAACTTGTAAACAAAACTGTAATTTCGCCCGACTTGAATTCTTGCTACTTGGTATTTTCTGATTCAGCTTTCTAACCACCAACTTATAAAATAGTAATCTTGGAATGGATGCTCAAGCGATCGTGATGGAGTGAAAAATATTTTTTTCATTTTTAATCACAAGTTTCGAGTCCAAAATCTAAATATAGGATTATTTTGTTAGAAAGCGATTTACCCATAATGTGAAATTTTTCTACATAAATTTAAATTAAATCGAATTTCAATACAAATACTGGAAACTAAATTAAAAAAAGTTAATTTGTCATTTAGCATGAGACTCCCATTTTTGAGAAGTCAAAGTGGTGGATTCATTTTTAATGTTTATATATTCATAGCAAAGAACGTGGTTTTGTCTGCAATGTGCTTTGCTCTCATTATGATTTATAATGAGTTACCTTTTCACTTTTTAGGGCACCAATGTATTTTAATTCTTATTTTTTTATTTCCTTTTTTTTCCTTTTTTTTCCTAGATAATCAGGAGCGAAACTAGAATGTTACACATAAATTCAGTTGAATTTAATAGCTTTAGTTCAAAACTTTGCATTTATATTAAAAAAATTATTATATATTTAAAAATTATTTTCATAATCTGATTACTAACATAATATTGTTACTCTAGAATTTAAAACTGGTAACATTCAAATCGTAACTCTTTTTCTTTTGTGGTAATGAGGGTTATGTGGTACTTAAAATAGCAATAGTCCAATCTTAATTTGATTAATAATGTAATGATGTGAACAACGAGGAGGAGATAGCATAATTCGGCTAACTCAGCAAGTTAACATCTCCCATGTGAAATTCTTTATGAGTTGCCAACAACATAAATCCTCTTATTTACTGATTAATTAATTAAGCTAAAAAAGAAAAGACTTAAAAATGGTTCAACATAATTCTTTAATCTTTATGCCCAAGTACAAAGTGATAGCTTAAGAACAAAAATTTATTTAAATTATATACCCTAACAATATAAACATTTTTCATACAATTAATATAGATTAACTAGTTATAATAGTTAAATTTTTCATACAGACAAGATGAGTTGCTCTGATGGTAAGCAATCTCCACTTCCAACCAAGAGGTTGTGAGTTCGAGTAAACAACCTCTTTATCTTAGGGTAGGGTTAAGGTCTGCGTACACACTACCTTCCTCAGACCCCACTAGGTAGGAATATACTGGGTTGTGGTTGTTGTTGTTGAAGGTCTGCGTACACACTATCTTCACCTTTCTATCAGTTGATCAACTTGCACTTAATTAAATATTACAATGACCCACTAAATAACATGATAACCAACTAATGAACTTCAATGTATTTACAAATACTTCAAATTAATCTATGTCCAAATAAACATGAATTATATAAAAAACCATTACAATTGTATGCGAATAAAAGCCATTACATTCTTATCGCTATTGTTTGTTCCTTCCTTTTTACTATCTCTTGACTAGAGGGTAATAGAAAATAACTTCTCTATCTTCGCAAGGTAGGGGTAAGGTCTTCGTACGAATTATCATCTCCAGATCTCATTTATAGGATTACACTGAATTTTTTGTTGTTGTTAAAAAAGAGAAAGCTAGCCAAGAGAGAGAGTAGTGAAGTATGGTAATATATAGTAAATTTACTGGTAATTGTTGTTTATATTGTTTACCCTAAAAATCGGGTAACAATTAAACTTATAATGTGATTTTAAGGATACGTGATTTCGCTTAATACCAATTGATAAATGCAAAGGTTAATGATAGAAGTTGATAATAAAATAAAGCAAACCAGCCTTGAAATGTGATTCAGCCCTCGAACTTGGTATCCTCGAACTGATCGATGTCCAAATTAGTTAAGAAACACAATAACCGATGAACAAGAGTATGTAAATCAAAGAGTAAATGTAGAGAGTATTCTATTGCTCTGATATGTGTAAATGTAAGTCTTTACAAAATGATCAGAACCCTCTTTATATAGTAGAGAAATCCTATCTATGGTACAATTCTAATTACGGAAGTAAATCCCGTGATTGACATAAATAACCGCCCTTGATTTGATATGTTCTGAGATTTCCGCCGTGATCTTCGACTGGTTACTGCTATCTCGCTTTTCCATTATTGCGCTTCGTCTGAAATCTGTCATATTTGGTCTCGATAATTGTTTGCCTCGACCTCGACGAGCACCTCGATTCTCGATCTTGATACCTTATCTTCATGCTCTGACCTGATCCATTAAGAGGCGGGCCCTCGACGTGATTCCCTGGTCTCGACTAAATGGCAAAATTGGGCATGCCCTATTTTAACTGTACATAGATAGTTCCCTGGTTTCTTGGAGTGTAATGAGAAGAAACGAACTAAGCCTTCGATTTAATACCTCGACTAGTTGTGATGTCACCCTCGTGACTTAAGCGACTAAAGCGTCGCGTCAATACAATTTCCAAAATCATGAATAACTGTCAGTTGATGGCTCGGCACTAGTGTCTTCAAACTGTCATAGAAAACATTATAAATAGATATTCCTCAAAATTTTCTCAAACTTTACTTTCAAAACTTCTCTTAATCTTCAAAGCACTCTACTTCTTTCAAGTTTTTCAGTTCTGCAAGCTGTTCAAATCCCGTTGTCAACCCTTTCCCAAAAAGAAAAAAAATCTTATTTTCTTCTTTCTCTAAATACCGTTGTCAACCCTTTCCCAAAAAGAAAAAAATCTTATTTTCTTCTTCCTCTAAATACATATAAAAAAGGCAAAAACATAAAAAATCATTCCTCAAAAGTAAAAAGCTTCTTCATCGTGGTCGGTCGGCGATAAAATACTGGTAGAGCCACGCCTCGAGGAGTGTATTCCCGGGGTGTGCAATCTTACTTCTGATTTCAAAGTCGAGAAACCCTCATCGGTCCTTGGCTAAGGTGAGCCAATGTCGAGATATATATGCTCGATAACTGAGGCCGGCCTTAAGCAGGTGAAGAAAGATTGTTATTGGGAAGGCAAAGAGGTGATAATTTCGACCCCCGAAGAGGACATCACTACTTACATGAAAGGGTTCTTAAGTGTTTATACCTACCCTTTCACACTGGTCCCGTCGATCTTGTTATCCTCGACTTTTGCCGGCAATACCAAATAACCCTAGGCCAAATCCATCTTTCTTTTTGGCGCATTTTCATTTTGTTTCGATTCTTCATGAGCAAGGTCAAAGGGATGCCTTTTACCCTCGACCATCTCATTAGACTGTATAGTCCCCGTCTCTATCGAGGCGGATTAATAAGGCTTCATCATCAGCCATTAAGGTGTTATTCTCGAGCATAGATGAGGGTAAGGATCGATAATGGATGAGCCGGTTTGTCCGAATGAGGACTTCCGACATAATCCCGACTGAGAAGATTCCATTCCCCGAAGAGTGGAACATGAAGCGTGAGTACAAATCAACTTATAGCCTCTGTTTATTATTTTGTTTCTTTTGTCTTTTCTTATTGACATCCTTTCTTACGATGCATCAATTTCTTGGGTGCCTGGTGCAATTTCAAACCTTAAGTATTGGGTTCGGAAACTGGCCTCGACCTCTTCGTATATTGAGCGCTCATGGCGCGATTTGGCAAAAAACCGATGGGAGGCAAAAAATCATGGTTTAGGCTTCTTTATTCATGTTTGATGCTATTCTCTGAAATGTTTCTCTTTTATTTCCACTTGATTTCCTTTCATATAGGTCTCGAAAACAATGTTGTCATGAGGCCCTCGTCTGCCGGAGGAGGAGGTCGCGATGCCGGCTAAGGATAAGAAGAGGAAAAGGGTCTCGCCCTTCGATACTCCAAAACCTAAGAAGAGAAAGGCTCGTAAGTCGAAGAAAAATACCGACATCTTGCTTGCGAATGTAGTTCAACAACTACGAGATGAAGAAGGGGAAAATGAATATGATGCCTCCGAGCTAGTGGCTCGAAAGAGGAGCGCCGAGGTCCCAAAGGCCGTTGAGTCGGTGATGATCGAAGAGGTTAAACCTTGGACCGAGGAGATCTTGTAAGGTGGCCCGAGCAAAGTTCCCGAGCCATCAAAGGTCAAAGATGCCTCCCGTCGTGATTGGCAATCGGTGGAAGTACTTGAAAGGGCCAGTTCTGAGGCCCTTCGAGATGAAAATAATGCCCCAAATGACTGCTTGGGCAATAAATGTTGACAATTCGCCACCCCTCCCCACATTTTCCGAGGGGAAAATTCAGGAAGCCCAGGCCATGGAGACTCCCGATGTGGGAATGGCCCACGAAGGGGAGGACATTTTCCATGGTTTCTTCACGGGAGTCAAAGATGCTTCGAATCTAGGTGATGCATCGAGTATTTTTTATGATGCCCATCGACTCCTGAGTCAGGTAAGCCTTAGCTCCTTTTATCAATACTACTTTTACCTTTGTTTCCTCTTGCCTGATTTCCTTTATTTCTTCATAGGACTTGACGCTTCATCGGGAAGCATTTTCTAAATCTCGGGCAGAGCTGAACCGATATGAGGCCGATCTAAAGAGGCTCACGGAGGAGAGAGATACCCTCAAACTTCTCAGTGGGCAGAAAAAAAAGAGAAGATCGGGGTCCTCCGAGCCGAATTGGCCACATCTCATCAAGAGCAAACCAACCTGATTGAGAAGGTAATGAAATTTTTTTAGATGTTTGATGTATCAGTTCGGAGATAACGACTAATACTTCGATCCTGCAGGTTCAGCAAAAGGACGAGAAGATCGAACAACTATGTGAAGAGGCCAATATAATGAGGGCGGAGACCTTGGGGTGAAAACAAAACATGGATCGCCTTGCCTCATAGAAAGAGGTTGCTCAAACTCAATTGTCATCGGTTGAATGTCTGCTCCAAAGCATGAAGGAGGAAAATTCAGCCTGAACCAAGAAAATTGAGGAGCTCGAGGCTAGATTGGCTGCCAAACTTGCAAAGGCCACATCTGAGGCAGAAAAAACAAAGGCTAACGCGGAGGCGGTCATGGCCGTCTACCGAGTCGATGCTGAAGCTGCTCACGCTTGAGAAAAGGAAATTTCTGATATTGCTCAAGCTTAAGGATTATGCGTTGCTAAGCATGACAAATGCCAGTCTTAGAGAGAGACTCTCAGGGAGATTCATGCTCGTGGCTTTGACGTTGCTATCAAGATCGAGAATGCGAAAGTACTCGAAGTCAAAGCTAGACCGCTGCTTTCTTTTGATGATGATGATGACTCCGCGAGATGGATCCGAGAGTGGAGAAGATGAAAATGAGGCTCCCGGGGAAGATTAGGCACTTATATTTTTCTTCTCGAATTTTTTGTGTAAGACCCTGAGTGGTCTTTGCAAATATTTTTGCATATATGAAAGATCCTTTTTCTTTCCGCTCGTCTCCAATTTTTGTTTCGTAAAAACTCTGTTTTGCTTTTTTGCCTTATGATAATTTGATATACTTTATATATTGTGAATATTTTGACTCACTTCGTTGACTTGTGAAAATTTGGTCGAAGTTAGATTAGTATAGTCTCTATAATCGAGTGAGTACTTGCTCGAACTCGGAGTAAAAAAAAACCATTAGGTTTTAGTTGAGCAAGGGTGGATTCTCGAACTCAACAATATAATGGCCCTTAGGCTCTTGAATTGGGCCAATATGTCTTTAAAAGAGTGGTTTTTTCTTTTTTGGCTTAAAAAGTTTAATCATATAAAAATTTGTTATGCCTTTGCACGAGATAAATCTGTACCCATTAGGATTCAGTGTTATCGAAAACCTTTTACTTTGTTATGCCTTATCATAAGTTTGTTCGAGAGTTCGAACAATTTGGTATCCCTTAAGGTTTTTTAGGGTTGAAGTTATCGAAACCCTTTGTAACTTTGCCTAGGGTAGCCTTTTTTAACCGGTTTTATGTAAGTATTTGAAGGCCTGTTTCATTACGGAATTTGGACGTCTCCAAACTGTGTTAGTTTGGTCATAGCTTTTAACTTGAGAGATTTGGCCTTTGGGATTGTTTCTCGATTATACTTCGAACGTCTCTGAAGTATCAGTCCCCGAGTGGGGTGACCATGGCCTGATTATTTCTCGATTATACTTCGAACGTCTCTGAAGTATCAGTCCCCGAGTGGGGTGACCATGGCCTATAAAACCAAGGATTGCATTTTCAACGTCTCATGGTGTCGAAGTTTAATAATTCAAAAATGTTGATTTTTGGACAGCAGCCCCCGAGTACGGGGTCGATAGCTCGAGCTTTAGTTGCGATCGGCACTTGAGCCAGCTTCCTCAATAGATCATAAGTAAAGTAGAAATTTCACTAGGGCATGGAACATTTGGTAAGGAAAAATGCTTCTTTCCATAAATCATTCATGCGTACATGTTTTTTCATCGGAGCTCGAGTAATCTACAAAGAGACGGTTCATTTGACCGTTTGGCCCTTTACAAAATTTTACCTATTGAGACTTCTTGATACGTAGTATTTTCCTTAAGAGCATAACATCTGAGGGTGATTACATCCGAGGGTGATGCCCCCCAATATTCGAGGTTGATTGTAAAGAAGCCTCAAATACTGTTGAATTATCCATAGGTAGCAAAATAACTATTTCCTCATTAAAAACCTCGTCGGAAAAACCTATTTGGGACAAAATTCGATCTAAGGGAAAAAGAGTGTAACGTATGCTTTAAAACCTGCGGTCTTTGTGTTGAAGAATTTCTCGATGTCTTCGATCGAACACCTGCAATAAGTTAGTATCAAATACAAATAAAAAGGGGAGAGAGTCATACCTTAGCAATAATATCGTTTGAAGAGCTATATGTTCCAATTATTTGGTAATATTTTGTTCATTGTGCCACGTTTGTGAGATCCCTTTTCGATGACACCAAGGACTTGATATAGCCCTTCCCATTTGGGTCAAGTTTCCCCTAATTTCGGTCTCGAGTGTTAAGGGTGACTTTTCTCAGAACTAAGTCCCCGATCCTAAAATGGCAAAAATTGTCTCTTAGGTTGTAGTATCTTTTGATGCGTTGCTTCTGTACTGCCATTCTGACGAGGGAGGATTCTCGTTTTTCATATATCAATTCGAGGCTTGTGTTTATAACCTCGTAATTTGACTCTTCTGTTATGTATCGAAACCTGACGATGGGTTCCCCGACCTCGATCGGGATCAGGGCTTCGGCGCCATATACTAAGGAGAATGGCGTTGCCCCCGTACTAGATTTTGACTTCATTTGATATTCCTAAAGGATTTCGGGTAAAAAATTTCTCCATTTTCCCATAGCGTCATTCGATCTTTTCTCTAGATTCTGAACGATGGTCTTGTTCGTTAATTTGCCCTGACCGTTCCCGCTAGGATGATATGACATCGATAATATCATTGTTATTTTGAGATCCTCGAGGAACTTCGTTATTTTACTGCCGATAAATTGTTTTCCATTATCACATAATATCTCGGCAGGTATCCCGAATCGGCATATAATGTGATCCCAAATTAAATCTATAACTTCTTTTTCTCTGACTTTCTCAAAAGTGTGTTCTTCAACCCATTTAGAGAAATAGTCAGTTATAAATAAAATAAATTTAGCTTTACCCAGGGCCGATGGCAGAGGGTCGATGATATCTATTCCCCATTTCATGAACAACAATGGGGATATGACTGAATAAAGTTGCTTCCCAGGCTGGTGGATCATCGATGCATGTCTCTGGCATTTATCGCATTTTCAGACAAACTACTTAGTATCTTTTTCCATATTGACCAAATATTACCTTACTCTGATGACTTTGGAAACCAGTGATTTGGCACCGGAATGGTTCCCGCAAATACCCTTGTGAACTTATCGTAGGACGTAATCTGTGTCTCCCAGACCCAAACATATTGCCAACGGCCCATCGAACATCTTTCTGTACAATGTTCTATTTTGGCCAATGTGAATCGTGCAGCTTTCGTTCGCAGAGTCCTCAATTCTTTATGGTCCGATGGAAGCTTCCCATTCTTTAGATAATTGATATATTTGTTCCTACAATCCCAAGTTAGGCTTGTGAAGTTTATTTCTGTATGGCCTTCTTCGACTATTGACTTTAAAAGTTGTACGACAGTCCCTGAGCTAATTTTGTCGTCTTCGACCGATAACCCTAAATTTGCAAGGGCATCGATCTCGCAGTTCTGCTCTCGAGGTACATATTGTAGGTCCATTCTCTAAAGCGATGTAGGTTTACCAGCAGTTTGTCCAAGTACCTCTGCATTAGATCTTCTCGAACCTCAAAGGTCTTGTTGACTTGCTTAACCACGAGTAGGGAATCACACTTGGCCTCGATGACCTCTCCCCCAAACTTTTAGACATCTCAAGACCTGCAATCATGGCCTCATACTAGGCCTCATTGTTAGTCGAATTAGGGGTTTTGATAGATTGTCTAATTGTATTGCCTGTGGGCGGCTTCAAAACGATGCCTAAATCGGACCCCTTCACATTTGAAGCTTTATTTGTGAAAAGGGTCCACACCCCCGAAGACGTACCCGTTTTTGACAAAAGTTCCTTTTCGACCACGGGTACGAGCGTATGCATAAAGTAGGCCATGAAGTCTGCTAAGATTTGAGACTTGATGGTTGTTCGGGGTTGATACTCGATATCATACCAGCTGATTTTGATGGCCCATTTGGCCAATTGGCCCGAGAGTCCGGGCTTGTGTAAAATGTTGCGAATGGGGTAAGTGGTTACAACACAAATTAGGTGATATTGAAAAGACAATTTTAATTTCCTAGATATGCTTATTAGAGAAAGCGCTAATTTTTCTAAGTGTGGGTACCAGGTCTGGGCTTCACATAAAGTTTGGCTAACATAGTAAACAGGAAATTGCGTACTTTGCTCTTCTCGAACTAGGACACCACTTACCGCAACTTCCGTGACTGCCAAATATAAGTAGAGTTGCTCGTCTGCTTTCAGAGTGTGAAGCAATGAGGGGCTCGAAAGATACCGCTTTAACTCTTCTAATGCCCGTTGCATTCCGGGGTCCAAGTGAAAATGTTCTTCTTTTTAAGTAGTGAGGAAAACCTGTGACTTTGATCCGAAGACCTCAAGATGAACCGGCCTAAGACGGCTATCGCCCTGTTAATATTTGTACGGCCTTCACGTTGTCCACTTCTGTGATGTCTTCGATCGTCTTAATTTTATCGGGGTTGATCTCGATTCCCCGAGTTGACACCATAAAGACAAAGAATTTGCCCAAACTGACCCCAAATGCACATTTATCGGGGTTGAGCTTCATGTTGTATTTTCTCAATATGTTGAAGGTTTCCTGCAAATATGTCAAATGGTCCTCTACGCGCAGAGACTTAACTAGCATGTCATCAATATAAACCTCCATTGATTTACCTATTTATTCTTCGAGCATTCGGTTTACTAGGCGTTAGTAAGTAGTACCGGCATTTTTTAGTCCAAACGGCATTACATTATAGCAATAAGTACCATACTTAGTAATAAATGAAGTCTTTTCCTGATCCTCCCGGCTTATTTGTATTTGGTTGTACCCGGAGTAGGCATCGATAAAGTTGAGGATCTCGTGGCCGGACGTGGCATCGATCATGCGATCGATATTCAGCAAAGGAAAGGAGTCTTTAGGGCATGCTTTGTTTAAGTCTTTGTAATCTACGCACATTTTAAGTTTATTCCCTTTCTTAGGAACTACGACTACGTTTGCTAACCATTTGGGATATTTTACTTCTCGAATGGATCCTATTTTGAAAAGTTTGGTTACCTCATCCTTGATGAATGCATGGTTTACCTCGGATTGTGGCCTTCACTTTTACTTTACCGGTCTGAACTTTGGGTCCAAGCTCAATCGATGAGTGGTAATCCCCCAGGGGATCCCTATCATGTCAAGGTGGACCAAGCAAAACACTCATTATTTTTAATAAGAATTTAATGAGGTTTTCCATGAGCTCGGGAGTTAAAACCGTGACCAGGTATACCTTTTGATCGGGCAGGTGCTCGAACAATATGACTTGTTGTAACTCTTCAACCGTTGACTTCGTGGAATCAGAATCGTTGGGGATTATAGTCTGCATTGTATAGTTGGTATCGGTCTCTATTTGATCGGGGCTCTCTGTCGATGTCTCTCTGAATCCTACCTTTGGATCTATTTTGATAAACGGAACCGAAAGGGGCTCCTAAATTATCATCCTCGACTTTGATCTTTGACTGGTATCGATTATGTACACCGGCCCTGGTCACAAGTGGATATTTAATCAAATTCTGTTTAAGTTGTCATGATGTTATCGATCTTCACTCGTTCAAACCTTGAGTGAAGGCTTGGATAGCCCAATCATCGGTGATCGGGGGTAGGTCCATGCATTCCATCTGGAACCGAGATACGATTTCCATTAGCATTTCGTTGTCCCTTTGTCTTACTTTGAAGATGTCCAATTTCCTAGTCGCGACCTTTATTGCTCCGACGTGTGTCTTTACGAACAAATCAGCAAGCAGGGCGAAGGAATCAATGGAATTGGGCGGCAAATTATGGTACCATATCATTTCCCCCTTCGATAAAGTTTCTCCAAATTTTTTCAATATAATAGATTCAATTTCATCATCAACTAAAGTCATTTCCTTTTATTGCGTATGTATAAGAAGTGACATGCTCATTAGGATCAGTGTTTCCATTGTACTTGGAAATTTCTGGCATGTGGAATTTCTTCGGAATGGGCTTCGGAGCTGCACTGGGTGGGAAAGGCTTCTGTACGAACTTCTTCGAGTCAAAACCCTTTAAAATTGAGGGTTCCCTTGGTATTTGATCAACCCGTTAATTGTATGTTTCTACCATTTTATCGTTGGCCTCGATTTTCTTTTCTCATAATTTGATCCATTTAGTGAGCTCCTCGAGCATTTTCATGATGGCGGGGTCAGTTCTCGATCCGTTATCGTTCAATTTTTCCGGTATGGGCTCGACCCTGTGAATAACTTCATGAGATGCATCGAGTTGAATTTTGCTTGGTGCTCGATTCTGATTTTGGAAGCTTGCTGAGTCTGCAACATTTCAAATATCATTCGAAGGAATCCCGCCTTCTTCAACATTTTGTGCGTTCTGATCGGGTGCCCGGGCGTCTCTGCGGATGTTATTTTCAGGGTCGGTACCTAAATGTTCATGAATCGCAACACGAGAATTGACATCGACCAGATCTACGGTCTGTGGTCCATCGGGATTTATTAGAGGTACTCTGTTTTTCGGGACGGCTATGTGCTCGTTCTTGCCATGAAGACCAAAGCTGGTGTCTGTGTGAGTGGGCACTACTTGAGAGTTTGACATGTTGATTCCTGAAATCAAAGACACTTACGAGAACAAGTGTAAAAGTAATGTGTGTTATGAGGATTAATACTAGGCAATCACTATTACCCTTAGCCCCACAGTGGGCGCTAAACTGTTTACTCTAAAAATCGGATAACAATTAAACTTATAATATGTTTTTAAGGATACATGATTTCGCCTAATACCAATTGATAAATGCAAAGGTTAGTGATAGAAGTTGATAATAAAATAAAGCAAACCAGCCTTGGAACGTGATTCAGCCTCGAACTTGGTATCCTCGAACTCATTGATGTCCAAATTAGTTAAGAAACACAATAACTGATGAAAAAGAGTATGTAAATCAAAGAGTAAATGTAGAGAGTATTGTATTGCTCTGATACGTGTAAATGTAAGTCTTTACAAAGTGATCAAAACCCTCTTTATGTAGTAGAGGAATCCTACCTATCGTACAATTCTAATTACGGAAGTAAATCCCATTATTGGCATAAATAACCGTCCTTGATTTGATATGTTCTGGGTTTTTCGCTGTGATCTTTGACCGTTACGGATATCTCGTCTTTCCGTTATTGCGCTTCATCCGAATTTGTCATATTTGATATCGATCGTTGTTGGCCTCGACCTCGACGAGCACCTCGATTCTCGAGCTTGATACCTTATCTTCGTGCCCTGACCTTATCCATTACTAGGCGGACCTTCGACGTGATTCTCTGGTCTCACTTAAATGGCAAAATAACCTTACACATATACCAATTCAAAGAATTTAACTTTAATAATTAAGAACTAAAATAAGAAAATATATCATTAATTAAAATTAAGTAATAAATGAATGTGCACAAAACACTTATCTTATATACACCGGATACAAATAATATTTTTACTGTAAACATATCAAGTTCGAGCTTTTGATATTACAATTTGAATAATGATTTCTCTTACTAAAACTTAAACATTTTGTTTCTTTTTTCCCAAGAAAAAAATGTTTAATTTTTAGAGCAATTTATACGCCATTGCAAACGCGTGGGCTCCACAAGGCAGTATTTTCGCAATTGGGAAAAAACCGGCCAAACGGGACCCATTATACGCTCCTTGTAGGACCAATACTCTGACCTGTTTGCTTCGGTTCCGAGCCACTAATTTGAATTTTCGAACGTTACTTTGTGCCAATGCCTTTTAAATTTTTATTTTAAATAATTAAAATATAAATAATATTTTCTCCGTCCTAATTTGTTTAATATAATTCGACTGAACGAAGAGTGTGACTGTGTGAGAAGCTGACTAAAAGTTATACGGCGTAAATAAAGTTCTTTTCTTACTAATTCGTCTTAAGTACTCTTTTTTTGTGAAAACGGAGGAAACGAAGGAACACGCAGAACATATATATATATATATATATATATATATATATATATATATATATATATATATATATTCTACGTTAGATATAGAGATGAGTTAATTTTTTACCGAATGAACAAAAAAATACAACAACAACCTAGTATAATCTTATTTAGTGGTGTTTGGGGAGGATAGTGTGTACACAGACTTTATCCCTACCATGTGGTAGAGAGGCTGTTTCCAAATAGACCCTCGGCATCTTTCTCTCCAAGAACTTCTCACATTGTTTTTTGGGACACTCGAACTCATAACTTCTTGGTTGAAAGTAGAAGTTGCTTACCATCGTAGCAAAAAAAAAAAAAATAGCGCCGAGCAAATTGAACCAACAAAATAATGTTTAGAAAAAGCTTTTATTGTAATTACTCTAATTTAATTTATTGTAACGAGTTACCTAACCTCCTTGTATAATACTCCGTATATAGCAATTCACGCTTAGTAAATAATTATAATATAATTTGCAACTTATTTCTATTTAACCTTAAAATATTCCTTACATATCGGTTTATAAATTTTTTAATTATTACCTGCAAATATCACCATCTCGTCTTGAATAGCTCGCCATCTCTCCATTTGGGTGACTTTTTCAACAGGGCAGCATGATGCACTAAGCTTTTAAGTTATGCGTGGGGTTTGGGGAAGGTGATCACGTTCAACTGTGTCTATAAAAAGTCTAAGCGGGCGTTGCAAATATAATTCGGGGAATTATGCCCAGAGTCGAATCCCACAGGGAATTAACGTATCAATTATTATCTTTAGACCTACTAAACTCTTTAGAATCAATTTTTCAAACGCTGAGAATCACATTTGATGGTGTCTTTACTAACTAAAATTGCAAGAAAATAAACAGCTATAAACTAGGGTGCTAAGGTTGTAAACAATAATGAGAAAACGCTAAGGTAATGATTTCCCCTATTGATGGATTTCCTTCTGTTNCAATATTCATCATAAAACTTGCAAGAAAAGAAAGAAGAAATATATTTTTGGTGATCTCTCACAATTGTTCCCCTTGCCAAAAATACTCTACAATACAATACATGCCTCTCTTGGGCGAAGTCTAGTATTTAAAATAGGGTTTTGGGCTAAAAATCTCGTGTTTTACACTTTAGTCCCTGAAGTTTTCCGCTCCCGCCGCGGTCAAACCGCGGCCAAACATGCTATCTGATTCTCACTTTGTCTGCAGCCCTCTTCCACCGCGGTTCTGCCGCGGCCGCGGTGGAATAGCGACAGTCCTTTTCAGGTCTGGCTTGAGCTGGTTCTTGTGGTTCACTTGGCGGAATTTTACGATTGACCTCTTTTTCTTCATATTTGATCCCAAAAGTACTTCATAGCATTCTTGTCATACATCACCTGCAAAGCATGAAAAGCACTAATCAGAGCATTTTGTTATCACTTTTATCATCAAAACTNAATTAACACAGTTCACTTTAGATTACACCCAAGGCTTTGTTATCCCTAATCTCGCCTTTAAACTTTCGGTTATTGATCCCTCATATACTTTGGGAGTGATGTTGTTCAACAATTACCTAAATATGCATCCTCTCCCGAGTTATGACACTAAATAGGCACAGCTAATTGAGGATCCTGTCAATTAACTACAACAAACACATAGTTGAACAAATAGAGATTGAAACTAGCAATTTGTATTCACATAAACAAGAAGTTCATGATGGAATATATACCACAGCGGAAGCAATAACAGAATCTTATTCACGTGTAATATAAATAACTAACACGTATGGAGATTTTAGGATTACCTCTTGAAGCGTAAACACAACAAATCTATGTCGTTCTCCAATTCCTCAGTTGAAAACGCACCAGCAGATTACCACAGTCTTCTACTGTGTTACCCAAACAATAACCGAAATAGAAAATTTTGGGTGGGCAAAATTCTAGTAGAAACCGCAGTCAGAATCGTGAAAAAGCGTCCAGCCCCTATATCCATATATATAGCTGCGTTTTTAGGTCAAAACCGTTTTCAAAACCTATTAGGTTTCCTTCTCCCACTAAGGGACGGTTTCCACGTTTTCTTTTCCACTAAGTAACAGTTTNTTCCACCGCGGTTCTGCCGCGGCCGCGGTGGAATAGCGACAGTCCTTTTCAGGTCTGGCTTGAGCTGGTTCTTGTGGTTCACTTGGCGGAATTTTACGATTGACCTCTTTTTCTTCATATTTGATCCCAAAAGTACTTCATAGCATTCTTGTCATACATCACCTGCAAAGCATGAAAAGCACTAATCAGAGCATTTTGTTATCACTTTTATCATCAAAACTCTACAAGAAGGTGGTTATTTAGGGCCTAATTATAGTTAAATTCACCTATTATCAGAAGATTTAGACCATAAGTATTTATTGTATGAAATTTTATCTTGCATTTCTGTAAGAGATTGTTTTCACGGCTCGAACTCGTGATCTCCGGGTCACATAACAACAACTTTAGCGGTTACGCCAAGGCTTTTTCGGAGAAGCAAAATTTGGCCTAACTTGAATTTGTTTTCTTTCTTTTAGCAATATATTCTAACTTATTACTTCTTTGGTGACTTGTATTATTGTAGGCAGTCTACATTATGGTATTAAAATGTAATCTTTTTTTGAACTCTATACAAATATGAGATACTTTATGCAATAAATTACTTTTTTTAAAAAAACTTCTTCAGTATGTAGTTCAATTCCTTGGTTGATTGAGGTGTTTAGAAAGAACAAAAACCTTGGAATATTGACGTTTACAAATGCTTTGATTCAAAGCTAGTAAAGCACTAAAGCCAAAGTATGTATATTTTTTCATGACTATAGCCAAAGTATGTTGTGTAGTTTTTCGGATAATATTTTATAATTAGGAATCCAGATTTCTAGGCAACCGTCTTCAACAGACTTTGATTGTTACATTTTGTCAACCAGGAATATCAATCACTAGTAAGTTTAGAGGGGAAGCTAACTAATGCCGGCTAAGGTAGTGAATTGAACATTCTTTATGGAAATATATATATTATATTATTTATAAAAGTTAAATATTACTTTTTATATTATATTAAATCTTAAATACTCATGTCTTCTTCACTACTTTTGCCCTATTTCGTAATTGACTATAGTAATGCTAGTTTAAGGCAGGTGCGGACGTATTGTATAGACTACGGGTTTTCGGGAACGCAGTAACTATTGCGTAGATCCTGTAGTATATTAAGAAATTTATTAATATTGGTAAATATTTGACTGTGAACCCAGTTATTATTGTATATAAATCTGAAATTACGATAGGAACCCATAAGCCTCAAATCCTGGATCCGCTTCTGGATTAACGGAAATGTATATATTTCATACCTACGATATTATATTAAACTTTAGCAGGGAATATCCTCCACTTCCAACCAAGAGGTTGTGAGTTCGAGTCACCCAGGAGCAAGGTGGGGATGAAGGGAGGGATGCCGAGGGTCTATCGGAAACAGCCTCTCTACCCCCAAGATAGGGGTAAGATCTGTATATACACTACCCTCTCCGGACCCCAGTAGTGAGATTATACTGGGTTGTTATTTTTGTTGTTGTAAAAGACATTATACTTAGCAAAAACTTTAGCAAAGATATTATACTGGAGTTTCAATGCCACATTTTAAATATATATTCAAATACCTTCGTTGATGCAAGTGGGAATATGCAATTTTTGACATGCATTGTTGAAATCATAACCTTTATTTATTTTCTTAATTTCTTTAGAAAAGTCACCACAAATTAAAATAATGTACTAACAAGAGTAGAACCAAGATGAAGAAGAATTACCTTAAAAGAAAAGGCCAAATTCCAAAGATAATATATATATAATGAAGCAAACATTCTGCTTTCATCTTACTTGCAAATAGCAATTCCTTCACTTGTTAGTTTGTGCATGCAATGGAACGCAGAGAGTGATATAAATATATAGCAAATGAAAATAGTCAAAAAGTGTCCAATTTTGAAATCCTTTTGAAATTCCGTGGAGGGAAAATGTTGTCTTTAATAGTTCTCTCTCCTACTCAATTTATGAATTTGTGCTTTACTTTTAAAATTTGTGGTCTAAAATAGGTAAGATATTGTGTTATTATATATTATTTTATTAAAGGTAAAATAAGCATTTCAAAATTAAATTATTATTATATAACAATATACTCCCTCCGATCTACTTTAATTAATTTTTTGCCTTTTTTTAGTGGTCCATAATATTTAATTTGTTCAAATATAAAGAAAGAATTAACTTTATTTTTTCAAAGTTGGCCCTGGAGTAAAGAGCCTAAGAATATTTATTATATTTCTAATAAACAAATCAAGATTAATATGGCTAATTTTATAGTTAATTAATGCTAAAAGATAATTTCTTTAATATGTGTAAAAATAACCAAAAAAATTAATTAAAGTGGATTAGAAAAAGTATCATTCTTTGTGAGATAAACTAAAAACGATTTTTTTATTCATAAATTGGGATGCAGGGAATAATATTTATTTAAGTCTTTTATAATATATATTCGTGGGGTTCGGTGTAAATGTTGTAGGTAAGTTTACAATACATCATAATTTGTTGTCTCATCTTTAACAAGATTGGTCAAATTTCATATCACGACCCCAATCCCGATCGTGATGGCGCCCAACACAATTGCTAGGCAAGCCCGACCATTTGAACACTCTCAACCCAAATACGAAATCTCATTACCAGTTAATTGAGTCAATTTAGCAGTTAACAAGATTAATAATCCGATAATAAATAGAAACAATGCGAAAACTATAGTAACTGTCAAAACAACTCCCAATAGATCTGGGGTCACGAGTCTAGAGCCTCTAATACAATTGGGTAGCAAAATCGAAACATAAAAGAAGTCTAGGATACGAAATCAAAAGAGATAGGGGGAGGAGTCGGGTCCTGCGGACGCCAGACAGCTACCTCGACAACTCTTGAGAGAATCTGGAGAGCAGCAACAACGCTACTAAGCCTCCGAAACACCTGTATCTGCACACATGGTGCAGGGAGTAAAGTGAGTACTCCAACTCAGTGAGTAATAGGCATGTATAATAACTGAAGATAAGAATTCACGAAATACCACAATGTAAAACTATAACCAGCAATTCAACATAATTGACGGTGAAATAGCAACAAAACAATGACGGGTAGATCAGATAAACATCAATGCATGAATGCAATGCAATGCACATGACCGCTGCGGTGCGCAGCCCGATCCATTTGGGTACCCGCGCTCACTGTGGGGGTTCAGACTCTGAGGGGCTCCGACAGCCCAAGCGCAATATCATCATAACATCGCTGCGGCGTGCAGCCCGATCCATACTCAGTCCAGAATATGCAAGTGAGCCACTAGGGCGATGTCAAGTAATAGCTCTCAGCTCCAAACGTCAGAAAATGTAGTTTAAGTTTTAAAACCTTAGAAGTATGACTAGACATTTCAAAACAGTGTTTAACTCAAGACTAAAATTATTTAACATGCTAAGTATCATGGAAACAGTAATAATAATCCCTAAAGGATTCAAGTAATCGGCACAAATCCCAAATATATCCATAAAATTCAAGTAGGATGATTACCAATCAATCTCTAGTCAAGAACACAGTATGAACATCACTCGGGACAGAATAAGTTGCGGTCCCCAATCACAAACGACCCCGCACTCATCATAGAGTACGTGTCTCTCCTCAATATAGCATCACGATGCGATATACCCGGGTTTTAAACCCTCAGGTCATCATCTACATCTATTACTCACCTCAAGTCGGCCACAAGTCTAGCTCGATATGCCTTTTCCTCTAGAATCGACCTCCTCGCGTGCCGAATCTGATCAAAACCACAAGGAATACATTACCATAGGTCAAAGAAACATAACCCAATCGAAAAGACTCGAAAAATACCAAAAATCACGAAGTTGGCAAAACCCGAGCCCCGGGCCCACTTCTCGAAAAATTACAAAATTTACATCACCGAAAACCTCGTCTCACCACGAGTCCATACATACTAAATTTACCAAAATCGGAGCTCACATGCCCCTTCAAATCCTAGATTTTTCATTTCCAAAATCCAAGCCCTAGTTCTCCCAATTTTTACCCAAATTTTCAAGAATTAAAGGTTGATTCTTCAATAACCTAGCGTTTTTAGGCCACGAGACTTACCTCCAATCAATTCCCGTCAAAATCCTCTTCAATTTCTACCAAAAAGCTCTTAAGGTGGTCAACAATGGAGGAAATAATGAATGGGTCGCGGATGAAATAATATAAAACCCCCTTTGAACGCCCAGATTTAACCCTTCGCGAACGCGGTCAACACCCCCGCGTTCGCGATGCATAATTTCCTTTTACCATAAGTTAACTCTACGCGAACACGTTGACCAATACGCGAATGCGATGCTCTAAGTTCTCCAACTTCGCGAACGCGTTCCCCATTACGCGAATGCGATGCACAGGCTCCTCAACCTACGCGAACGCGAACCCCTTGTCGCGAACGCGTTGAACAAATCAGACAGGGCCCCAGGCCCCTTCTACGCGAACACGAAGAAACCTTCACGAACGTGATGGTCTGCAAAATTTCTCATCGCGAACGCGTTCCTAAGGCTGTGAACGTGAAGACCAATTTTGGTCTGCAACAGCTGGGCAATTTTCTGCAATAAATTCAAAGTTCAAAACCTCCGTTAAGCCATCCAAAATCACCCCGAGGCCCCCGAGACCTCAACCAAAGGCACCAACATATTCCGAAACATCATATGAACTTGTTCCAATTATCAAAACACGTCAAACAATACTAAAATCATCAATTCACATCGGATTCAAGCCTAAGTTTCTTCAAAACTTTCGAAACACGCATTCGATCTAAAACCCAACCAAAACACCTCCAAATGACCTGAAATTTTACCCGCACATCCAAAATCACCTAACAGAGCTACTGCAACTCTCAGAATTCCATTCCGACCCTCGGATCAAAATCTCACCTACCAACCAGAATTCGCCAAAATACTTACTTCGCCAATTCAAGCCTAATTCTACACCGGACCTCCAAAACCAATTCCGATCGCAATCCTAAGTCACAAATCATCCCCGAAGCTAACCGAATCACCGGAAATCATATCCGAGCCCTCTAACTAAATAGTCAACTTCCGGTTGACTTTTCCAAATCAAGCTTTCCTTAAAGAGACTACGTGTCTCATTTCCCTCTAAAACAAATCCAAATCGACTCGATCACCTCAAATACCGATAATGAAGCATAGAGAAACATAATATGGGGGAAACGGGGCGGTAACTCACGTGACAACGGGCCGGGTCGTCACATCCTCCCCAACTAACACAAACGCTCATCCTCAGGCGGGTCAAAAAACATACTTGGAGCCTCAAACAAGTGGGGATATCTGCTCCGTATCTCCCGCTCGGTCTCCCATATAGCCTCCTCCATGGGCTGACCTCTCCACTGCACCTTCACTGAAGTTATATCCTTCGACCTCAACTTTCGAATCTGACGACCCAAAATAGCCACTGGCTCCACATCATCCAACTGAACTGTGCTAAAGTCTAAAACATGAGACGGGTCCCCAACATACTTTTGGAGCATAAATACATGAAATACCGAATGCACGCTAGACAAGCTGGGCGGCAAAGCAAGCTCATAAGCCACCTCCCCAATCCTCCTAAGTATCTCAAAAGGCCCAATGAACCTCGGGCTCAGCTTCCCTTTCTTTCCAAACCGCATAACGCCCTTCATGGGCGACACCTTCAGCATGACCTTCTCACCTACCATATAAGACACATCCCGAACCTTCCGGTCCGCATAACTCTTCTGTCGCGACTGTGCTGTACGAAGCCTCTCCTGAATCATTTTCACCTTCTCTGAGGCATCCTGAACCATCTCTGTCCCTAATAATCTAGCCTCGCCGGGCTCGAACCATCCAACAGGAGATCTACACCGCCTCCCATACAACGCCTCATATGGAGCCATCTGAATGCTCGACTGATAGCTGTTGTTGTAGGCAAACTCTGCAAGAGGCAAAAACTTATCCCATGAACCCCCAAAATCAATAACACAGGCACGCAACATGTCCTCTAATATTTGAATAGTGCGCTCGGACTGCCCGTCCGTCTGAGGATAGAATGATGTACTAAACTATACCTGCGTACCCAACTCTCGCTGAAATGCTCTCCAGAATTGAGAAGTGAACTGAGTACCCCTATCTAAGATAGTAGACACTGGAACACCATGCAATCGGACAATCTCCCAGATAAAGATCCCTGCCAGCTGCTCCGAAGAATAGGTAGTACATACTGGAATGAAGTGCACGGACTTGGTCAGCTGATCCATAATCACCCAAACTGAATCAAACTTTCTCAAAATCCGAGGGAGACCACTCGCAAAATCCATAGTAATCCGCTCCCATTTCCACTCAGGAATAACCATATGCTGAAGAACACCGCCCGACCTTTGATGCCCGTACTTGACCTGCTGACAGTTGAGACATCGAGCTACATAAGTCACAATATCCTTCTTCATCCTCCTCCACCAATAGTTCCGTCTCAAATCCTGATACATCTTCGCGACACCTGGATGGATAGAGTACCGCGAGCTGTGGGCCTCCTCCAATATCAAATCCCGGAGCCCATCCACATTGGGCACGCAAATCCGGCCCTGCATCCTTAACACGCCATTACTATCAATAGTCACATCCCTGGCATCATCATGCTGAACCCTGTCCTTAAGGACAAGCAAATGTGAATCATCATACTGGCGCTCTCTGATGCGGTCACATAAGGAAGACCGAGAAAAAATGCAAGCCAACACCCGACTAGGCTCCGAAATGTCTAACCTCACCATCCGATTGGCCAAAGCCTAAACATCCACTGCGAAAGGCCTCTCCCCAGCTGGAATGTACGCCAAACTACCCATACTAACCGCCTTCCAACTCAAAGCATCGACCACTATATTGGCCTTCCCTGGGTGATCAATATGGTAATATCATAGTCCTTGAGTAACTCAAGCCACCTCCCGGTAGCACGGGTTCTCGCCATCTACGAGAGAATAGAATACAGAAGTTTAGTTCTCGGATCAACAAAGCTGCACGACAAGAATGTCAAGAATATGAAGTTTTCCTAAAGGTTCTGCAGCCTCTCGAGGATAAATACAGACGTCTCCGTACCAATCCGCGAGACTCTACTAAATCGGTTCCTGACTCGTGAGGCCTAGTAACCTAGGCTCTGATACCAACTTGTCACGACCCCAATCCCGGTTGCGATGGCGCCCAACACAATTGCTAGGCAAGCCCGACCATTTGAACACTCTCAACCCAAATACGAAATCTCATTACCAGTTAATTGAGTCAATTTAGCAGTTAACAAGATTAATAATCCGATAGTAAATAGAAACAATGCGGAAACCATAATAACTGTCAAAACAACTCCCAATAGATCTGGGGTCACGAGTCTCGAGCCTCTAATACAACTTAGTAGCAAAATCGAAACATAAAAGAAGTCTAGGATACGAAATCAAAAGAGATAGGGGGAGGAGTCGGGTCCTGCGGACGCCAGGCAGCTACCTCGACAACTCCTGAGAGAATCTGGAGAGTAGCAACAATGCTACTAAGCCTCCGAAACACCTGTATCTGCACACATGGTGCAGGGAGTAAAGTGAGTACTCCAACTCAGTGAGTAATAGGCATATATAATGACTGAAGATAAGAATTCACGAAATACCACAATGTAAAACTATAACCAGCAATTCAACATAATTGACGGTGAAATAACAACAAAACAATGACGGGTAGATCAGATAAACATCAATGCATGAATGCAATGCAATGCACATGACCGCTACGACGCGCAGCCCGATCCATTTGGGTACCCGCGCTCACTGTGGGGGTTCAGACTCCGGAGGGGCTCGTACAACCCAAGCGCAATATCATCATAACATCGCTGCGGCATGCAGCCCGATCCATACTCAGTCCAGAATATGCAAGTGAGACACTAGGGCAATCTCAAGTAATAGCTCTCAGCTCCAAACGTCAGAAAATGTAGTTTAAGTTTTAAAACCTTAGAAGTATGACTGGACATTTCAAAACAGTGTTTAACTCAGGACTGAAATCATTTAACATGCTAAGTATCATGTAAACAGTGATAATAATCCCTAAAGGATTCAAGTAATCGGCACAAAGCCCAAATATATCCATAAAATACAAGTAAGATGATTACCAATCAATCTCTAGTCAAGAACACAATATGAACATCACTCGGGACGGACTAAGTCGCGGTCCCCAATCATAAATGACCCCGCAATCATCATAGAGTACGTGTCTCGCCTCAATATAGCATCACAATGCGATATACCGGGGTTTTAAACCCTCAGGTCATCATCTACATCTATTACTCACCTTAAGCCGGCCACAAGTCTAGCTCGTTTTGCCTTTTCCTCTCGAATCGACCCCCTCGCGTGCCGAATCTGATCAAAACCACAAAGAATACATTACCATAGGTCAAAGAAACATAACCCAATCAAAAAGACTCGAAAAATACCAAAAATCACGAAGTTGGCAAAACCCGAGCCCCGAGTCCACTTCTCAAAAAATTACAAAATTTACATCACCGGAAACCTCGTCTCGCCAAGAGTCCATACATACAAAATTTACGAAATCGGAGCTCAAATGCCCCTTCAAATCCCAGATTTTCTATTTCCAAAACCCAAGCCCTAGTTCTCCCAATTTTTACCCAAATTTCCAAGAAGTAAAGGTTGATTCTTCAATAAACTAGCATTTCTAGGTCATGAGACTTACCTCCAATCAATTCCCGTCAATATCCTCTTCAATTTCTACCAAAAAGCTCTTAAGGTGGTCAACAATGGAGGAAATAATGAATGGGGTCGCGGATGAAATAATATAAAAACCCCTTTGAATGCCCAGATTTAACCCTTCGCGAATGCGGTCAACACCCCCGCGTTCGCGATGCACAATTTCCTTTGACCATAAGTTAACTCTACGCGAACGCGTTGACCAATACGCGAACGCGATGCTCTAAGTTCTCCAACTTCGCGATCGCGTTCCCCATTACGCGAACGCGATGCACAGGCTCCTAAACCTACGCGAACGCGTTGAACAATTCAGGCAGGGCCCCATGCCCCTTCTACGCGAACGCGAAGCAACCTTCATGAACGCGATGGTCTGCAAAATTCCTCATCGCGAATGCGTTCCTAAGGCTGCGAACACGAAGACCAATTTTGGTCTGCAACAGCTTGGCAATTTTCTGCAATAAATTCAAAGTTCAAAACCTCCGTTAAGCCATCCGAAATTACCCCGAGGCCCCCGGGACCTCAACCAAAGGCAACAACATATCCCAAAACATCATACGAATTTGTTCCAATCATCAAAACATGTCAAACAACATTAAAATCATCAATTCACATCGGATTCAAGCCTAAGTCTCTTCAAAACTTCTGAAACACGCATTCGATCTAAAACCCAACCAAAACACCTCCAAATGACCTGAAATTTTACCCGCACATCCAAAATCACCTAACGGAGCTACTGCGACTCTCGAAATTCCATTCCGACCCCCGAATTAAAATCTCACCTACCAACCAAAATTCGCCAAAATACTAACTTCGCCAATTAAGCCTAATTCTACACCGGACCTCCAAAACCAATTCCGATCACACTCCTAAGTCACAAATCATCCCCCGAAGCTAACCGAATCACTGAAAATCATATCCGAGCCCTGTAACTAAATAGTCAATTTCTGGTTGATTTTTCCAAAATAAACTTTCCTTAAAGAGACTACGTGTCTCATTTACCTCTAAAACCAATCCAAATCGACTCGATGACCTCAAATACCGATAATGAAGCATAGAGAAACATAATATGGGGGAAACGGGGCGATAACTCACGTGATGACGGGCCGGGTCGTCACACTTTATCATATTCTTCAAACTACCCTCCATAAATATCATATCCAACCATTAAAGCTACACAACAAATAGTCACTCACAAATTATACAAAACACATCTAGAATATTTTAAAAAGTTGTATCTATTAAATTCTTGTTAACTAAAAAATACTAGCTATAACAAAACAAAAAAACTCTGAGAACACAACAACGCTAAAGTGTATTTAGTCCTTTTTTTTCGATTTCTTATCCAGTATTCAGTATCTGTATTAGGCTTGGGCTACATCCAAATTACCGTTGGAATGTCCTCATTGAGGGTAAACCTTCCCTAAGAAGGACGAGTTTATACCCGTAACTTGTACGTGAGGTCTTTGGTTAAAGATGAAATAATATTTATCACTTCACTCGGGGGCGGCTGAATCCTAAAACAACTAAAGCAAGTGCTTTTTGGGGCCTCAATTTTTCATATTAAAATATAATTTCTTATAAAATTGTTATAATTTAAATTAGTATTATCTGACATGATTAATTCTTGTACAAAAGTTATATGATTATTTGGAATAGTAACGTATAAATTCACTATTTTTCTTCTTCTAATAAGCGATGAAATATTTTAAAAGATAGTGTATTTAACTTAACTCTTAAATAATTGTCTCAAACATATCAGAAAGTCGTATAAAAAGTATCAAAGCTAAGATTTCAAGTTCCACAAAATATGAGATGTTTAAATAAGTAGAAGCATATTATGATCTAAAAATTAAAAATGAAGCTATTTGTTTAACATATAAGCTTGAAATTTTTGAGTTTTTTTATGTATTAGTATTTGGTATAATATACTAATTGTGGCTAGTTCAGTTTGCAAAATTTTACCATCAAAATATATGTATGTTGATATTGCCATAGACCGTTTAGAGGTCTATTTCTTTTTAATCCCTAAAAGTATTGAAAATATCGATTTATGTTTAGTCAACAATGGCATGCCAATTGAAATAGTTGGTGGAACGAGTTGTTGGTTTATGTTTAGTCAATAATGGCATGTCAATTGGAAGAGTTTGTGGAAAGAGTTGGTGGGGATGCTAGGAGGAAGCTTCCTCCTTTGATGTCACCCATGACATCAAGAGGAGGTAGTTTGATGTCACCAATGATATCAAGATGAGGTCTTTACCTCTATAAATAGATGCACTTCTTCATTTGTAGAAACCATCCCCAAAAAATAATACAATATATTGCAGTGAGTAGAGAGTTAAGAGAGAAATTCTCTTAAGTGTAATTGAGAAATCTCCCCTTCCTTTATTAATAATAGAAAGGCAATTGTTCTCTGGTGGACGTAGGATTATTTTGATCCAAACCACGTTAAATCTTGTGTTCTTTCTTTTATGTTTCCGCTAATAATTGGTATCAGAGCGACAAGATTCTTCAACGATCCAAGGAGAAAGAACAAGCAAAGATGAATTCCATGAAGTTTGAAATTGATAGATTTAGTGGACGCAACAACTTCAATATCTGGAAGATCCAGATGATGGCGTTACTACGGAGGGAAGGTTCAATTCATGCTATTGACGAAAAGTATCCTACGGATATATCAACTCCCGACAAGGAAAAGATTGAAGGGGATGCATTGAGTGCAATCCAACTATCCCTTGCACCTAACGTGCTTTGTGAAGTAAGTACGGTTACCGAAGAGACGGCCAAACAGTTATGGGAAAAGCTAGAAGGGCGATCCCAAGACTGATCAGTGACAACAAGAATATTGTTACAACGACGTCTTCACACATTTAAGATGGGGCCAGGTACTTCGTTACAAGATCATTTAGATGCGTTCAATAAACTTGTCATGGACTTACAGATTGCAGTAATTAAAAGAGAGGAGGAGACGCTTGCATGTACTTTTCTATTTTCATTGACTTCAGGATATCGTGATATTGAGAATTTAATGATGTATAGCAAGGAGCCTATCAAGCTTGAGCAAGTGCGGCAGACACTTAACTCTAGTGATGTGCGGAGGCACATTGAAGGAGACAGAGATGACCAGGCAAGTGGGCTCTTTGTGAGAGGCCAGACTAGACAACAGGGAAAGAGCAAATCAAAGCACAGATCAAAGTCTCATGTGAACAAGAATAATAAGAGTGTTGGGGTTGTGGCAAGAAGGGGCACTTTAAATGAGATTGCCTAATGTTAAAGTCCAAGGAAAAGGTTAGTGCATCTACAATTGAACAGGTACATGATTTTGATAATAATTATGTACTAAAAACATCATGTAATAATAGTAATTATGGAAACAAATGGGTGTTAGACTATGCTTGTACTCTGCATATGATGTTCCGAAAAGACTGGTTTAGCAGCTATGAGAAAAGTGGAGGAACCGTAGTAATAGGCAATAATGCAACTTGTGCAATAGTTGGCATTGTCTTAGTTCGAGTTCGCTGCCATAATGGAGTCGTGAGGACTGTTACACAAGTCTGTCATGTTCCTAATCTGAAGAAGAATTTGATCTCCTTGGGTACTCTGGATAAACAAGGCTACAGGTACATGAGCGAAGCAGGAACTATGAAGGTGACTAAAGGTTCTTTAGTCATTCTTAAAGGCAAGTTGGAGAACGACCTTTACACATTGGCCAGAAGCACCATTGTTGGCTCTGCAAATGCATCTATAGTGCAATTATCTAATGATGATAAGGCAAGACTATGACACATGACTAGGTCATATGAGCGCATGTGGACTGGAGATGTTGAGCAATCGTAACCTTTTGGAAGGTGAGAAGATCAACACACTTGACATCTTGAGCACTGCATTATAGGGAAGCAGAAGAAGGTCAGCTTCAGCACTGGCAAACTCAAGACAAGAGGAGTGCTAAACTACATCCATTCAGATTTATGGGGTCCCTCTAAACTTCCATCGAAGGGCGGAAAAAGGTATCTTCTCACTTTTATTGATGATTTCTCACGAAAGGTTTTGGTGCATTTTTTGAAGGCAAAAAGTGATGCTTTTGAAGTATTTAAAGAGTGGAAGATTTTGGTTGAAAATCAAATGGAGCGGAAAATCAAGTATCTTCGCACAGACAATGGCTTGGAGTTTTACAATGAAGAGTTTAATGAATTATGCAAGGTTCATAGGATCTCAAGACATAAGAATGTCAAGCATACCCCACAGCAGAATGGAGTAAGCGAGAGAATGAACAAAACTCTTCTTGAAAAGGCTCGTTGTATGCTCATACAAGCCAAAATATCCAAAGTATTTAGGGCTGAAGCAGTTCACACTGCTGCTCATATTGTCAATCGATCTCCAGCATCGGCAATTGACTTTAAGACTCCGAATGAGATATGGTCAGGTGAACCCTCTAACTATTCATACTTACGAGTATTTGGGTATCTAGTTTATTATCACGTTAATGAAGGAAAGCTTTAACCAAGGGCTAAGAAGGCCATATTCGTAGGGTATGTGGATGGAGTAAAAGGGTACAAACTTTGGTGTTTGTCTTTACTCAAATTTATAGTTAGTAGAGATGTCACCTTCGATGAATCCTCTATACTTGATCCCCGTAAAGTTTCCGTGGAGTTTTCAGGAAACAAGAACAACGAGCAGGTGGAGCCTCCGGTGGAGCTTGCCAAGGAAAAGGATCAAGAGACTCAGGTTAAAGATGAGTCAGAAGATGTAGACCTTGAAGAACTTGCTATCAATGAACCATACACAATTGCGAAGGGGAGGGAGAAGAGGTAGACACGAGAACCAGAATGCCTTATAAATCAAGTAAACTTGATTGCATATGCATTCGTAGCTACACAAGAAGAGATTAAGGATCTGGAGCCCTCCTCGTATATTGAAGCAACTTCTTGCAAGGATGCTGTATAATGGCAGTTAGCCATGACTGAAGAGATGGAGTCTCTTCACAAGAATCAGACATGGGTCTTAGTGAAAAGACAAAAGGGGAAGAGGACAATTGAATGCAAGTAGGTCTATCAAAAGAAAGAGGGAATTCCTGAAGTGGAAGATGCTAGGTTTAACGCGAGATTGGTTGCAAAAGGTTTCAGTCAGAAGGAGGGAATTGACTATAATGAGATTTTCTCTCCAGTCGTGAAGCATAGCTCAATTCGTGTGCTACTAGCATTGGTTGCACAATTTGACTTGGAGCTTCAACAGCTTGATGTCAAAACTGCTTTCTTGCACGGTGATCTAGAAGAGACAATCTATATGGATCAGCCTGAAGGTTTCCTAGCTGAGAGAAAAGAAGATCAAGTATGCCAACTAAAGAAGTCTTTGTATGGTTTGAAGCAATCCCCTAGACAGTGGTACAAGAGGTTTGATGCATTCATGACTACACATGAATTCTCAAGGAGTGTATTTAATAGCTGTGTGTATCACAAGAAGATGTCTGGTAACTCAATGATTTGTTTACTGTTGTATGTTGATGATATGCTTATTGCTGCTAACAACATTACAGAGATAAATGTTTTGAAGAAACTGTTGAGTAAGGAATTTGACACGAAGGATTTAGGAGCTGCAAAGAAAATCCTTGGTATGGATATTTCAAGAGAAGACGATGTTGTACTTCTTTCCCAGAAAAGGTATATTGAAAGAGTTCTCAAGAGATTCAATATGCATACGTGCAAGCCTGTAAATACACCATTAGCTTCTCATTTTAAGCTTTCAGAGTTACAAATGCCTCAGTCCGAGGATGAGGTGGAGCATATGTCAAAGATTCCTTATGCTAGTACAGTTGGTAGCATTATGTATGCTATGGTATGCACACGTCCAGATATTTCTCAATCTGTAAGTGTGGTAAGTAGATACATGTCCAGCTCAGGAAAGAGGCATTGGGAAGCTGTCAAGTGGATATTGAGATATTTCAAAAGAGCTTCTGGTGTTGGTCTGACCTTTCAAAAAAGTGGTGGAGGAATTTCAATTCTCGGTTATGTGGATTCTGACTATGCAGGAGATCTTGACAGAAGAAGGTCCACAACTGGATACCTCTTTACCCTCGTTGGCAGTGTCGTTAGTTGGTGTTACGACCCAATTTCCATACCCGGTGTGATGGCGCCTCTCGTGAAGACAAGGCCAACCAACTAACCCGAATCCTCTCTTTAACCATTTTTAACTATAAATGAATAGAAAGTACGGCTTAATGGCATTAAAAACTATTAATTACAATCCAACACAACCCGACCGGGGTGTCACAAGTCACGAGCATCTAAAGAAGATTGAACACCACTACAGGGCCAATAATATATATAAAATAAAAAAACTAGAGTTCAAAAGATGAAGTCCGGGAAAAATTCTTTAGAAAATATCTGGCTCAGTTAAAAACTCCTTTTGAAAATATCCTTTTTCCAACAGTCAAGCAAATGAACGCAAAATCAGATAGTGGAAGTCCGCACATAAGTCAGCCTCTCGGGCACAACTCTCCATTAACAAATAACACCAGGTTATCTAGTAATAGTGCGAGAAATAGCATGGATGTCAATGATATGAGAGTGCTGAATGTCATGCCATGTAGTACAAACAGGAAATAATGCGTGAATGCAATGCAATGCACATGACCGCTGCGGCATGCAGCCCGATCCATTTGGGTACCCGCGCTCACTGTGGGGTTTCAGACTCCGAAGGGGCTCCTACAGTCCAAGCGCACTATCAATATCACACCGCATCGGCGTGTAGCCCGATCCATCATCAGTACAGAAATACACATAAGCCACACAGGCACAGTCAAATTTATCATTTTCAGTTTCAATTATTAGGAATTATAGCTTAAGTGTTTAAGACTTTAGAAATTTACTAATCATTTCGAGACAGTATTTAACTCAGGACTGATATCATGAAAACATGCTAAGCATCATGGAAATAGTGATAATAATCCCTAANCAATCACGCAGTAAAATCAACAACCGGGACGGAACAAGTTACAATACCCAATGGTGCTCTACCCCACGCTCATACCTGGCGTGCAAGTCACCACAATACAGTACTATGATATGAAAATCCGGGGTTTCAAACCCTCAGGATATCATTTACAAGTATTACTCACCTCGAACCGGCGAAATCTCTAGCCCACGATGCCTTGTCCATCAAACCGGCCTCCACGCGCATCGAATCTAACCAAAATCGGAGCGAATACATCACACTATGCCAAGGGAATAATACCCAATCGAAAACAATCAAAATATAGCGAAAATCTCGAAACTAGCAAAACCCGAGCCCCGGGCTCACTTCTCAAAAAATTACGAAATTCACATTACCGGACTCCTCGTCTTGCCACGAGTCCGTACATATAAAATACACAAGAATCAGAGTCCATTTGACCCCTCAAATTCCAAGTTTACACTTTCTTAGGTTTCAAGCCCTAATCTCCATTTTGCCCCTTAAATCCTTGGA
Organism: Nicotiana glauca; assembly: GCA_026770625.1. Taxonomy (NCBI): domain Eukaryota; kingdom Viridiplantae; phylum Streptophyta; class Magnoliopsida; order Solanales; family Solanaceae; genus Nicotiana; species Nicotiana glauca. The sequence goes on from MU741255.1 coordinate 47,018, forward strand.
TTTTCAGTGATTAATTCATGTTTTTACACCAGAATAATATTATTCTAGACTATTGTGCAATGAGTTATGTCGGAAAATGCCACAGGTTGCGTGGGGAGTGCATTGGATTATGTTTTAGCGGAGTGATTGTATTCCAAAGACTAGCGGACGGTTGTGAATGATTGTTTTTCTTTGGGAGTGTATTCGGTGTTATCTTGATATTCAGTTTGGTTTCTATCTATCAGTTAAAACTTTTTAGCTTTAATGTTGTTAATGGTATCCAAATAATTGGTTTTGAGCTCCCTGCTCGGGTTGAGAGTGTAAATGGTCGGGCTTGCCTAGCAGTTATGTTGGGCGCCATCACGACCGAGATTGGGGTCGTGACAGTTAGAAGTCGACTCTGCAGTCGATTGTCGCTTTGTCTACGACATAAGCAGAATACATGGCAGCAGCAAATGCAATGAAGGAAGCTATTTGGTTGAAAGGTTTAGTAGCGGAATTGAGTTTGGTTCAGCTGAAATTAACTCTTAGTTGTGATAGTCAGAGTGCTATTCATCTAATGAAAAATCAGAGATTTCATGAACGCACTAAACACATTGATGTCAGATTTCATTTTATTCGAAATGTTGTTGAAGAGGGAACTATCAAGGTCGTGAAGGTTATCACAGACGATAATGCTGCAGACATGTTGACCAAGATAGTCCCGCTCGTTAAGTTTTCACACTGCAAGGAATTGGCGGGGGTGTGCATCAACTGATACAACTCCAAAGAGAACAGTTGTTAGGTGGAGGTGGTATGTTAAAAAATGGTTTGATTCTTCTTGTTTCTTACAACGGGGTTGCCCAGTAAGCTTAGAAGTTTTGACCAGAGTTGTTCACATGCACGCTCGAAACGCAAACCAAGGTGGAGATTGAAAATGTTGGTTTATATTTAGTCAACAATGGCATGCCAATTGGAAGAGTTGGTGGAAAAAGTTGTTGGTTTATGTTTAATCAACAATGGCATGTCAATTGGAAGAGTTGGTGGAAAGAGTTGGTGTGGATGCTAGGAGGAAGCTTCCTCCTTTGATGTCATCCATGACATCAAGAGGAGGTAGTTTGATGTCACCAATGATATCAAGAGGAGGTCTTTACCTCTATAAATAGATGCACTTCTTCATTTGTCTAAACCAACACAAAAAAATAATACAATATATTATAGTGAGTAGAGAGTTAAGAGAGAAATTCTCTTAAGTGTAATTGGGAAATCTCCCCTTCCTTTGTTAATAATAGAAAGATAATTGTTCTCTGGTGGACGTATGATTGTTTTGATCCGAACCACGTTAAATCTTGTGTTCTTTCTTTTACGTTTCCGCTAACAAGTATAGTGAAAAATAATTTACAACTTTGAATGTGCATATTGAGATCCTTAGATTATGTGAAAAAATATTACTTTAATGTTAATTTTTTTATAAAGGTCTATATTACTTATAGAATAATTTTATCAATTCATGTAACGTTTTGATTTCCTCAGCGGAAAGAAGAAATTAAAATTAATAAAATCTTACCTAAAATAAATGACTCAAGAGAAACTAAATATATTAGTTGTATTATTAATTTAAAATGAATTATTAATGACTGTACATCTACAAAAAAATAGAATGATAAAAAATAATGGCGTAATGCATGCGGAGACACCTAAAGTTGGCACGATCTTTCACTTAGATACTTAAACTAGGCCTCTTTCCAATTAGACACATTTCTTAGGCAATTCTCATACCGATTAGACACTTAAACTAAGCTCTAACCCATGACTTTTTTTGGATAATATAACAAATCCCTAC
>MU741256.1:2592-14817 GCA_026770625.1 Nicotiana glauca
GATCGTTCAAAGTGAGGTCTTGTGCGCACTCATTTACAGATTTCGTCTAATATGCAATTTTCCAACTTGGCTTGTACTTAGGCCTCTCCTTAGACCCCAAATCACTTATAATAAGACTTATACACTTATTAACATATCCAATTGATATCCATAATATCATAAATCCTTATTTGCACACGAGATAAAATAATTTAGCCTACATTTGCACGACGAAATCTTAAATTACTCGAAAAAAAATTTACGGGGCCTTACATACAGACACTTACTTTTCGGCTAATATATTGAGAGCGGGTATACTGTATCGTTTTCATAAATATAATTTGTAAACCTTGGTTGAAACTTAAATAGCAGCACAAAGACCGGCTATATGGTGAAAATAGCACGGGCTAGCCAGTTTTCGAACTGATAATTAAAAAATAGCTAGCGTTTGCAAAGTCGTTTAAAAATAGCCATTATTTTGCTGTAACACGGAAAGTTATGGCATAATATACTGAAGATTGGTGTGCCCGTGTATGAACTTCCAGCATATTATGATGGAACTCCAGTACACGGAAAGTTCTAGCATAATATACTAGAGATTAGAATACTTGTGTATGAACTTCCAGCTAAGGGTGTTCATAAAAATCCGAAAGACCGAACCAAACCAAAAACCAAACCAAACCAACCAAAAAACCCGATACTTTTTGGTTTGGTTCAGGTTTTCAAATTTAAAAACCGATCAAATTTGGTTTGGTTTTGGTTTTAATCAAAAAAATAACCAACAAAAACCGAACCAAACCGACTATATAAGTAGCTATTTCAAATTTATTATTATACCTATATATATATATATATATATATATATATATGTATATTTTTTATACAAAGCTTCAAAATTTTTATGGTGAATGTTAATCGTTTGCATTTTTAGTACAGTTCTTTACCTTTATATTATAGTTTGATTGGTAGTTTTTTTTTTGTTAAGTGTAAGAATCCATTTCATGTTAAAAAAAAATATGTTTTTAATTGAATCCTTAAATTATTCATCACTATTTGATTCAATTATCATCAATATATTTTACAGTAAATAATAGATTTCTCAAAGAGCAATTGATTTGATAGTGTTACGTTGAAAATGTGGTCGCCGGAATATATGTGTGGTAGTGTATGTCTTATATTTAAGAAAAAACCGACAAATAACTGAAAAAACCGAAAAACTGACAAAAACCAACATAAACCGAATCGAGAAAAAACCGACTTAATTGGTTTGGTTTGGTTCTAATATTTGAAAAAATGACTTACTTGGTTTGTTTTTTTTTAGGGAAAAATAGAGCCAAACCGAACCATGAACGCCCCTACTTCCAGCATATTATGCTGGACCAATCTATTATGCTGGAAGTTCATGTGTAAAAAATTCGAACCCCACTATATTATGCTGGAATATTTTTTGAATTTTGAAAAATATTTTCGTTTAAATTTATATTTACATTAAAAATAATTAAATTTTAATTACTTTCGAAACTGTGATTATTTTTTAATTATAAATCTGGCTATTTTTGAATTTCTCCTGACAACACGTGCACAAGGAACATTCTATAAGCTAGTCCCTTCTAATTCCCCTCCAAAAATTTGCCGCTTTTTGTATTTTTATTTATTTTTTGACTCCTTCATTTCCTGTCAAAAGACTCAAAATCTCATTTTTCCCATTGATAAACCTCGCGTCCTCGCATACTATACTATATTCCACTTTTCTCCATAATCCCTAGGAAGTTCGATCTCTCCGGTTTCTGCAATTTAATTTAATTTTTCGATTTTCCATTTCCAATCGTGTGTTATTATTCAGGTAAATTGATTTTCGCTACTATTCAACTTACTGCTTGGATATTTTTTTGTTTGTTTATTTTGCACAAAATGATTATTAGTTGATGCTTGTTGATGATGATCTTGATGAAGATAAAAATAATTGAAATTTTAACATGATCATATGTATAAGTTTTTGTATTTTTCAATTTCTGTTTTTGATTTTTGTGCACGAAAATTGAAAAAAAAAAAAAAAGATTTTGGCTCGTTGCATGATATCTAGGTATTTGAAATGGATTGGCAAATGAGTTGGAAGTACACTGCAGATGCTTAATTTAGCTTTCAATTATTTACAAACTCTATGAATTTGTTAGAGATTAAGAGGAAATATGGATGTCCCTAAAATCTTCCATATTTAGTGTGTCCTACAACCCAACCAATCACCTCAAAAAAACAAAAAAAATCAGAAAAAGAAAAGGATGAACCAATTTATGTTAATCAAGGAATCAAATACTGACTCAATGCCAATTTTTTTTGGGTAGTTGCGGTCAATTATATTCGTCCTATATTAAAAACATAAACGTAAAGGCGGATTTAGGATTTAAATTTGATGGATTCAGCCTTTAAAAGTCTTAGCGTTGAACTTATTTTAGTTTTGAAATTATGGGTTATTTGTTAAAATTTAGTGTCTTTTCACACAGATATTCATGTTCCACGTCAAGAATATTGAGTCCAATTGAACCCCTAGCTAATAAGCTACATCTACTACTGTATAGACACACATACATTCATTCATTCTGCTCCATTTATGTCCACTTCATCTTAGAAGTTTTATACATGATCTTGTGATCAGATAGTAAGCAAAAAGCTCTGCAGACTTGGAGCAGAATGGAAGCTGTGAATGCATATACACTTCCCTTGGATGATACTGTTAACATTGAGAGTCCTACAATTGGAATGGAGAACCTTGATTCTCCTGCAAAGATTTTGGATGTCCCTGATTGTGTTGAAAATGAGAATTCTTGTTTGGAGAACGACTCTGAGGAAAAGGTTGTCCTTGACAGTGACGATGAAAGAATGCACTGTGCTGAACTGGAAAGTGTCTCAAAGTCGAGATCTTCTGATGATACAAGGTATACAAAGCAGTTGGATAACTGGAAACTCTCACCGGTTTCCGAACGAACCTATGTGGGTACGCATTTGGCGTAGGAACATTATCTTTGACTCTTTGAATAAATTTGATTCTTCCAACTAATGATATATGGTTTCTATGATCATCTACTCATTTGGAATCCTACTAAAGCTCTCTAATAGCATCTTCCTAGCTTAAAGTGCTCCTGTTAGCATTAGCTCAATACACTAGCAGCTGTAAACTTTTCAAGGAGGACAACTTAAATGCATCATCAATGCCATTGGAAATGTTGGATGGGCTGTAAATTGCTGAATGGACTCATATTTTACTTTTGAATAGCACTTTCCTGATTATTTGTCCAATTAAATATTCAATGCCAACAACGAAATACCATCTTATTCTCACAATTCTGGAAGATAACCATGTGTTTTTAGATAAAAAGGAAGAAGTGTACAAAATTAGGAAGCCTTAGTGATAACAACAACAACGACCCAGTGTATTCCCACAAGTGGGGTATGGGGAGTGTGAGATGCACGCAGCCTTACCCCTACCCTGGACGGGCAGAGAGGCTGTTTCTGATAGACCCTCAACTAAAGAGAAGATGAAAGAAGCATTGATAACAAGTAATGACAGTACAAGATATTAAGAAAATTGAGACTAAGGTAGCAAGATACAAGATGAAAGAAGCACTTATAACAAGTAATACAATACACGATATGTTGTAATGGCCATCTAAGGATAAAAATAATATTATATTAACACTAATACTATGGAAACAGGAAGGCAAAGGGAGACACTCGACTGCCAACTAACTTCTACCCTAATCCTTAACCTCTACACCCTACTATCAAGAGTCATGTCCAGAACAACCTTTCACACCTCCTGACTGAAGCCTTAGTGACCGAAGCTTAATAATTTTATGACTTCTGAGTGATATATGGCATAGTTTAATTTTCAATTTGACTTGAGTTCTTCCAATTGCGTATCTCTTTTTTTTTTGTTGCACCTTGAATGTTGTTTATATTTTCATCAGGATGTCTACGGAGGTCGAAGAAATTTTTTCAGCATGCAAATTCAGCTAGAAGCACCACGGATTTTGATAACACTAGTCAACAGAAGCAGTTTCCTGAGGTAATAGCCCGTTTGGCCAAGTTGCAAAAATCAGTTTATTTTGAGAAGTGTTTTTTTTCAAAAGTGCTTTTCTCAAAAGTACTTTTGGTGAGAAGCAATTTGTGTTTGGCTAATTAGTTTGTAAAGCACTTCTGAGCAGTAATTAGTGTTTGACCAAGCTTTAAAAAACTGTTTCTAAGTGTATTTTTCTCAAAAGTGCTTCTCAAAAAAGTGCTTTTGGAGATAAGCTACTTTTTTCTGCTTCTCCAAAACTGCTTCTTCTTCTCCTCAAAAGCACTTTTTTTCCTTCCAAAAGCTTGGCTAAACACCTTAATTTTTGGCAAAAAAAAAGCACTTTTGGCCAAACAGGCTATAGAACATCTACACAAGTAGATAATATAGCTGCTAGTACAGATTCAAGAGTTGAAGAGGACCATTGTTTGTGTCAGGGTGCTGAAATATTCAAGGATGAAATGTTCGCGGGGAATGTGGAAACGGAAGCCTTAACTGGTTATGCTCTTGACAAGGAGAGGGTTTCATCAGTTAATCAAGAGGAGGGTGTGGATGGAGATAAAGAGTTCCCAATTCATTCTTGTAGCATAGGTGTTCCAAAGTTGAGCAACACTGAGTCTCAAGTACCTGATGAGCTATCAGAAGCTAACGCTCTTGACTTCGTGGACCACTACCTATCAGTTAACAATGAAGATGTACTCAATGAAGTCAAAGGTGGAGGAGTGAATAAGATCATATCACGTCCCATTTTCAGCCATGGGGGACCTCAAAAGTTGTCAAGCAGAATGAATATTCAAAATGCAATAAAAAACTCAGGAGTTTTTTACTGGCCTGAGAGCCAAAGAGATGGCACAAAAAGTTCTTTTTCAAGAGACAGAAAGATATTGACCTATGACTGCAAGAATTACAGACTGAAGAACAAAAGAGTATCAAGTGTCCAATCCAGTAAGGAGCCAGTGGGAAGTATGGAAGATTTAAATAAGGCGGAACCAAAGTTTCTAGCGGATGGAGAAGCAGTCAATGAAGTTAAAGCTGGAGGAGTCAATAAAACCATATCAAGTCCCATTTTAAGTCGTGGGGGACCTCAAACGCTGGCAAGCAGAATGAATATTCGAAATGCAGTAAAAAATATGGGGGTTATTGGCTGGCCTGAGAGACAAAGTGACAGTGCAAACGGCTCTTTTTCAAGACAGAGAAAGATATTGACCTTTGACAGCAAGATGTGCGGATTGAAGAAACCAAAGGTATCAAGTATCCAGTCCAGTACGGAGCCAATGGGAAGTATGACAGGCTTAAATAAGGCTGAACCAAGGTTTCTAGTGGAAGGCCATACGAATGTTGAAGACAAGTTCCTAAGGAAATCAGATGAGCAGTTTGATGTGGGGGAATTTGAGCAACAATTTGAAGGAAATCGATCAGACGCACTTGATACATATGATGTTGGCTTTGACACTCAACTGGCTGCTGAAGCTATGGAAACCCTACTACATGCCCCTCCTTTGAAATGTGACACTGTTTTTGCCCTTCAAATTCCAGAAACCAGCATACTTAAAGAAGGGGAATATCCTGAGAGCGCTTTCTCAAGAGAGTTTAACATTGATAGCAATTCATCAGAACCTACTGAATGTAGTTCAGCTGAAACAGAGCTGTTAAGAGGCAAAAGCAGAGACTTTTCTTCGGTCGTCCGTAGAACTAGGCATCAAGTATCTTTAAATTTAAGGAGCCTGGAGAACCAAGCAACCAATTCTAATACAGAGTCTCACTTTCCAAGAAAAAGAAGGAAGTCACATGACCTAGTAGAGTTAAATGACAATTTGTTGAAAGTGGCTGCTGTGAGAGGAAAAGTCTCCAAATCAGGTACTGACACATTAAGGAAAGCTAGAAAAGTTAGCATGCAGAAACAAGGAGAAACCCATCAATGTTTAGCAGCAATGTTGAGTCAAGTGAAATTGGAAAGCTGGGTCTCTAAAGGGAAAAGAACACACAAAGGTGCACGACGGCTATCAAATGGATCAAGCGATCTCTATCCTCTACAAATCTCTGCTGATGAGGATAATGACTTTAAGTATCCTGGTTTGAATCATAAGGCAGAGAGGAGACCACAACTCTTAGTATTTAAAAGACGGATTCAGTCTTCATCTGAAAAGAACCACTCAGGACTCTTGGCAATTCAGTGTACAAGTGAACCTTATTCCTCACCTTGTAAATGTTCAGTCACACGTGAAAAGATGATGTCCATGGATTTCAAGAGAGCCGAATCTACTGAGACTGCCAAATTAAATGAAGTGATATCCATATCCACTAATCAATTGACAAACGACATGAAATTTGACATAACTTCAAGTGGAAACTCAAATCCATCATACAGTCTTAATGGTGACAAGAAAGGCAGGCAACACATGAGAAATCTCTCTAGATCAACCCTTACTCAAGAGCTTACTAGATTAGGCTATGCAGAGAAATTACCTGATTTTCTGCCCAGAGGTTCAAGACGACGAAAAGGTGCAGGTGAAATTCATGTCTTGTTTAGCCAGAGCCTGGATAGCAAATTAATCAAGCAGCAGAAAAAGGTAGTGCTTCCAATTTCCTGAAATATATTTGACTTTTAACATAGTGCTTGGCAATGATTCAAGGTTATTTCAATTGCCTGTGAATGCAGGTTTTAGCAAGACTGGGATTTATCTCCACGTCAAATTGTTCTGATGCCACACACTTTGTTACTGACAGTTTTGTTAGAACAAGGAATATGCTGGAAGCCATTGCACGCGGAAAACCAATTGTAACACATTTGTGGCTTGAGAGCTGTGGAAGAGCAAGCTGTTTTGTCGATGAGAAAAATTATATCTTGAGAGATGCCAAAAAGGAAAAAGAACTTGGTTTTAATATGCAGGTTTCACTGGCTCATGCCAGAAAGTATCCCCTTCTAAAGGTTTGTGTTTGTACTTACTGCTAGAGAAGTATTCAGGCTATCATTAGTTAACTTTTTCCTGTGAATTAACAGGGTCGAAGAGTCATTATAACTCCAAGTGTAAAACCTAATAGAGATACCCTTCTAAGCTTGGCCATGGCAGTGCACGGTGAGGTACACAACCATTGCATTGATATGACTCCCTTTTAATGTTGTTTTAGTTTCTGCTTTTGATGTGTGAGTAATGTGCGTGATCAGGATAAAATCATCCAAGCTCGTAAATTCTTTTTTATTAATTAATAGTTTGAAATATTATAACAAATTTACGCCAATTAAGGTTCTTGTTTTCCTTTTAAAAATGCTTTTCAGGTGGTCGACGAATGGAATAATAAAGTCACTTGTGATGATCTATTAATTCTTTCCTGCGAAGAAGATTACAAAGTATGCATTCCATATCTAGAAAAAGGTGTGATTTCATTTCTTTCTTTCTCCCTTCTAGTAATTAACTGCTACCTTGGAACTGATGTATAAGTATCACTGTTGCAGGAACTCTTGTTTATAGTTCGGAGCTCTTGCTTAATGGGATTGTTATCCAGAAACTGGAGTACAATAGGTATATATTGCTAAAAGAAAATGACATATTCCATTTTGTTTTCTCTTTAGAATCAAAATTACCCTTTTTTTTGGGTGCTCTACTTGCTTAAATCCTATTGAATTGTAACTAACATTTGGCCCTTCTGGCATATCTGCATGAAATACTAGCTTGGTTTTTCTGTGCTAAGTGGTTGAAATGTCTGAATTCTTAGCAATGAGCAATTGATCAAAAGGCTTTCAAGTGACATCTTAACGATAAGAGGGGTTGCTTTGATGGTAAGCAACCTCCACTTCCAACCAAGAGGTTGTGAGTTCGAGTCTCCCCAAGAGCAAGGTGGGAAGTTCTTGGAGGGAAGGATGCCGGGGTCTATTTGGAAAAACAGCCTCTCTACCCCAGGGTAGGGATAAGATCTGCTTACGCACTACGCTCCCCAGACCCCACTAGGTGAGATTATACTAGGTTGTTGTTGTTGTTGTTGCTTTCAAGTGACATCTTCTTTCATTATCTTTTGAAAGTCATTCTGAAATTCCTAACTCACACTAGCAAGTCATACAGAACATTGTTATATCACTAATTTGGAATCAATAAATTTAAACAAAGTCCTTGCTTAATTTGAGTATATAGTATATACTAAGATAAGGTAACAGTTACTGCACATCATTGTTCTAGGATTATTTTTAGTTATCTCCACTTTATTTGGCTTTTGGATCATCTATAGTAGAATGCCTAACTGGTTTACTTCCCACTATTGTTGTTTCAAGTACAGGCATCAGCTTTTCACAAAGTTTCATGACAAAAACTGCATAGGTTGAAAGACACTCTTATATTGACAAGGGCGAGCTTTTTGAAGAAAACGCCGTGCCCAACTGCCTGTATATCGCTCCAAAATATGCTACTAGTCCAAGTAACAAATGATGATATCCTTGTGTAACAGGAAACTCGGAGCCTTAGATGCGCAGAAGTTTTGAATATTGGTAAGATGACTAGGCTCTCATAGTTTGTGCAGAAAAAAGCTGTCATCTTAACTATTCCCTTGTAAATTCTCACTTGGTTTTCTAATCAATATTATTGGAAAGAACCTCTCTACCTTCACTAGGTAAGGGTAAAGTTTGTGCACACTATCCTCCTCAGACCCTAGGTGTGAGAATATACTCGGTTTGTTATTGTTGTTGTTGTTGCTAATCAATAGTATAACGTTTGAACAAATGTGATGCAAAATGTTTTTTTAATTACAAAAATAACTCAAATGGAATAACATAGACAATGAGGATTCATATAATCGATCCCTACTTGTTTGGAATTGAGGCGTAGTTGTATTACAGACAATTTTGTGGATTAAATTAGGCTTATTCACCTAACTCAAAGTCAATACATCTTCCAACGTAAACAAGATATTTCTTTGAGAAATTTTCACAAATCACTATTGTTTAGTGATTATTAGTTAGTTGTAGCTATCATTTACTATATTGCTTCCTATTGCTGTGTTTTTAGGTTTTTAGAGTGTATTCGATGTATTTAAACTATTGTATTCATGAATACAATAGCATTTTTCGGCGTGAAACAGGGGATTACAACTAGATAGATTATTATATTCGATTGTATTCACAGCGTGAGATAGGAAATTGCAGCTAGACAAATTATTGTATTCGACTGTATTCACGATATGTATTTGTGAATACATTAACGTAAATAGCGTAAATCGTGGTCTATTCAATTGTTTTTAAACGGAAAGTGAATCAATCAACACAAATAGACTACTAATATAACTCAACAAATTCAATTATAAATCTGAATACATAAATACATCTGAATGCATAAATTATAATAATTAAAAAAATATATGAATACGTTCGTGTAATATAGCGAGACAGTGATACATGGAATACGACGAGATACATTGAAATACAATGAAAAAATAGACAAAGAAATATATAGAATACAGTGAGATACATTAAAATACAATGAAAGTCGTATGTATTATATCAGCTCAATCCGAGTCCTTTTTCTTATTTGCCACTATTACACCGCCACCGACTGATAAGATAATTTTTTTACACTTTTACAATTCAAGGAATTGGCATCTCTCGGACTTAAATCCCACATAGAAAAAAGGAAATTTGATTGTATTCAAAGAGTTGAATTTGGAATAGCGCCAGTGAAAATTCCTCCGCCAATCTCCGTCGCCGGCTCCGACGAGCATGAATTATAAGTAGGCCATAAAATTTGAGAATTCTTTTAGCAGTGTGGACTCTCTTGCTTCTCTTTCGCTACTTGGAATAGTAATTGCAGTTCCACTGCACCGAAGGAAAGCAAGGGAAAGAGTATCAACTGCTAATCCTAACGATTAACAGGGAGCACTATTTGTGTTTACCTGGAGCTCGTGAACTATTAGTTTGTTAGTCTCTTGTTTACGACATTTTTTCTTGGAATAGGGTCAGATATGTTTTGCCGGTTAGTGTCAATGTTATGTTGCTCTGATGATAAACAATCTACACTTCCAACCAAGAGGTTGTGAGTTCGAGTCTTCCAAAGAGCAAGGTGGGAAGTTCTTGGAGGGAAGGATGTCGGGGATCTATTTGGAAACAACCTCTCTACCCCAGGGTAGGGGTAAGGTCTGCGTACACATTAACCTCCCCAGACCCCACTAAGTGGGATTATACTGGGTTGTTGTTGTTGTAAATATCCTTTTGGATTTTGAACCTTTTTTTTGTTGTTGTTGAAATACTCCATTTTTCTTTTGCGAAGCTGGTATCCGAAGTAGGCCACGAGATCTAATTCGTTAAAAACAAGAGAAATTTTCATGGAGAAAGACGGGAGGTGAGAGAGAGGGTGGAGAAAAATCTGAAAGAACGAGAGATAAAAATAATACAAAGCATATTTTATGGCTTAATGTAAGAGGTGATCATTAATAGATATTTAGTTATAAAAATCGAAAGGTAGCTATGGAATATAATTTTTTTAAAAAGTATTTATTTAAAATAAATAAGGTATCAACCTTTGCGTAAAAATTCCTATTTCTTTCTCAATCAATATTAAATTCACTTGGTAAAAGTAAATTGAAATTGTCAATCATACTCTCATATGTGGAATTAACTAATGTAATAAATTTGATAATAGGAAAATCAGCCTGTATGAGAGCTATTATACAAAAACAAATTGAAAAAATGTAATTGTAATTTTCCATTTTACTTTCAATGACTTGTTTCTGCAACCACGTAAATGTCATGAAAAATTTAAAAACACAAATTTCAAAAGTTCTTTTTCCTTCTTAAATTACGTGCCAAGTCATTCTCATTGTATCAATTTATGTGATAATATTTGACTCGAAATAAAATTTAAGCAAGAAAGAAAAACATTTGAAATTTATGATTTTACACTAGTCATGATATTTCTATGGCTATAAAACTATGCTGATGAGGAAACATAGAAATTCTAAGATTAAATTAATTTATAAATATAAATATAATAATATATTATTCTTTTGGAACGAATTAGCAAAGAAATAGTGCAAATAGAATAAAAATAATGGAACACGGGGTGTAGTATACAACTAAAAAGGCCCATGTGACGACCCGGCCCGTCGTCACGTGAGTTACCGTCCCATTTTCCCCTTATTTTGTTGCTTCATGTATCTATATCAGAATTAGAGTCGATCGGGTGTAATTGAATTGGTTCTGGTTGAAAATAAGGCACATAGCCTCTTAAAAGGGAGTTTGTTTCAGAAAAGTCAACCGGAAGTTAACTAGGTGGATAGAGGGCTCGGATGTGGTTTCCGGTGGTTCGGTTAGCTTCGGGGGAATGATTTGTGACTTAGGAGAGCGATCGGAATTGAATTTGGAGGTCCGGTGTAGAAATAGGCTTGAATTGGCAAAGTTGGAATTTTGGCGAATTCCGGTTGTTAGGTGAGATTTTGATCCAAGGGTCGGAATGGAATTCCGAGAGTTGCAGTAGCTTCGTTAGGTGATTTTGGATATGTCTGCAAATTTTCAGGTCATTTGGACGTCGTTTGGTCGGGTTTTTGATCGAATATGAGTTTTGGAAGTTTTAAGAAAAATTTAGGCTTCAATCCGTGGTAATTTGATGATTTTTGGGTTGTTGTATGTGTTTTTATGATTGGAACAAGTTTGTATGGTGTTTTGGAGTAGGTTGGTATTTTTGGTTGAGGTCCCGGGGGCCTCGGAATGATTTCGGAAGGTTTAATGGGAATTTTGAAGTGTTGTAGCAGGTCTGTTCTTAAAGCTTCTGGTATTTCCGCATCTGCAGAAATAGGACCGCAGGAGCGGTTCCGCAGATGCGGCTCTTTGATCGCAAAAGCGGTCCTGGTGGAGGGGTGACTTTATCGTAAAAGCGAAAGGATTCCGAAGGAGCGGACACCGCATAAGCGGTATTTGACCGCATAAGCGGTATCGGGTTATATAGTTGAGACCGCATAAGCGATTAGGGTAACCGCAGAAGCGTCTTCCGGAAAAGCGGTTTAAGACCACAGAAGCAGTCATGTGAGTTAAGTGAAGCCGCAGAAGCGGACTTAAGGCCACAGAAGCGGTCCCGCAGAAGCGGTCCCGCAGATGCGAAAATGTCAGAGGGTTTAGTAAAGTCAGTGTATTCGAATTCCAGAAGTGTAAAATCATTTTGGGGTGCGAACTAAGGCGATTTTTGGGCGATTTTGAAGAGGCTTCGAAGGAGAATCAT
>MU741258.1:1042-30924 GCA_026770625.1 Nicotiana glauca
CCCCCCCCCAAGTTGGAGGGCTGAGAAAACAGACCCAACTTGGAGACAATAGCCTTGTGTAGAGGTCCTTTAAGCGGTTTTGTGAGGATGTCGGCGATTTGGGATTTCGTCGGAACAAAAGATAAAGAAATTATCCCGGCGAGGAACTGTTGGCGGACAAAGTGGCAGTCAATTTCCACGTGTTTGGTGTGTTCGTGAAAAACTGGGTTTTTGGCGATGTGAATAGCTGCTTGGCTGTCGGAGTGAACGAAAACCGGCAAGGAGGGGGAAAATGAAAGGTCCGTGAGGAGGCGTACAAGCCATGTAAGTTCTGAAACTACCTTCTTCGTAGAGAGATATTCTGCTTCTGCAGATGAGAGAGATATTGATGATTGTTTCTTTGATTTCCATGAAATAGGAGATCCTCCGAGGTTGATATAGAAGCCACTGACTGAGCGATGAGATTCCGGACAAGTGCCCCAATCGGAATCACGAAAAGCAGTTAATTTCAAAGAAGGTTCTGAATTCATAAAGAGCCCAAGTGAAGGTGAAGACAACAAATAACGAAGACAGTGTAAACCAACATTTAAATGAGGTTGACGCGGACATTGCATATACTGGCTGAGATGCTGAACTGCGAAGGAGAGGTCAGGGCGAGTATTGGTTAGGAAATTGAGCTTTCCTATCAGTCGTCTGTAGACGATTGGGTCTTAAAGATGTGTGCCAACATCAGCTCGAAGCTTGCAACTGGGATCTAGCGGAGAAGAGACTGGTCGTGAATCAAGAATACCAAACTCAGAAAGAAGCTCCAAGGTGAACTTTCTCTGGCTAATTATTAGTCCATTTTGTTCCCGTAGTAATTCCATGCCAAGAAAATAATTTGCTTCTCCAAGATCTTTAATTTTGAATTCTGAATTGAGGAATTCTTTGAGATTAGAAAGCTCTATATGGTCATCACCTGTGAGAAGTATGTCATCGACATAAACAGCAACAATAGAAATTCCAGTAGTTGTTGTCTTAAAAAAAAAGAGAATAATCGTTCATAGAGTGAGAATATCCTTTGAAATTGAGTGCACCAGTGAGTCGTGCATACCATTGTCGGGAGGCCTGTTTAAGTCCGTATAAGGACTTTTTTAACCTGCATACATGATTAGTAGAAGGCGAAGGCAAGCCAAGGGGGAATATCATATATACTTCTTCCTGTAAATCACCATGGAGAAAAGCGTTATGGACATCTAATTGAAATAATTTCCAATGTCTTTTAACCGCAACTGCTAAAATGCACCTAATTGTGGTCATTTTTACCACTGGACTAAAAGTTTCAGTGTAGTCTATGCCTTCTCTTTGGATATCCCCACAGATAACTAGGCGAGTTTTGAACCTTTCAATGCTCCCGTCAGATTTGTATTTAACTTTATAAACCCATTTACAAGGTAGAGGTTTCTTGCCCCTTGGTAGTTCAACCACGTCCCAGGTTTGATTGATTTTCAATGCTCGAAGTTCTTGTGTCATTGCTTCCTGCAAACTGGGATGTAAAACTGCCTGGGAGAAATTTGTAGGTTCAATGATATGTGAGATAGCGTTAAAACAAGATTGGTTTGTAGCAGAAAGATGGGTAAAATTCATAACAGTAGGGGAGATGGGTGTTGCAAGACAAAAATTAGTTAGATCAGTCAAGTACACAGCATTGCATACATAATCGGCCAGATATGATGGTGGATTGTGGTCCCTAGTAGACCACCTTAGTTCGGGTTGAAGGGGTACAGAAGATGGAGAGGAAATAGCACTAGGGGTAAGGGGTGAGGTAGGAGTTGCGCGAAGTGAATTTATTGGAGGTTGTATAGGTGAGGGAGAATTTGATTCTGTAGGAAAAAGGGTATTAGACTGGGAGAAATAGTGAGGAGGATCTTGAATAGGAGAAACTTCCTTAGGAAAGATGGGTGGTTCAGATGAAGAAGAAAAAAAAGGAAATATGTCCTCATAAAAAACAACATCTCGTGAAGTAAAAATGGTTTTGGAGTGAAGATCTAACAATTTATAACCTTTCTTTCCAAAAGGATACCCTATAAAAACACATTTGACAGATCTAGAGTCAAGTTTTGTCCTGTGATGAGGCAAAGTAGATGTATAACATAGACAACCAAAATATTTCAGAAAATTATAAGATGTAACTTTTCCAAAAAGAATTTCGAAAGGTGTTTTGAAATTAAGAACTCTAGAGGGAAAACGATTTATTAGAAAAGTAGCAGCTAACAAGCAATCACCCCAATATATGGTGGGGAGATTGGATTGAAATAACAGAGCCCTGCAAGTTTCTAAAAGATGTTTGTGTTTTCGCTCAACCACTCCATTTTGTTGTGGTGTGGCAACGCAAGAGGTTTAATGAAGGATTCCATTAGAGGAAAAAAAATTGAAATAATAGATCCCGATCCTAATTCCAAAGCATTATCGGAACGAATGATTTTGAATTTTGTGGCAAATTGTCGTTCCACCATTATTAGGAAAGATTTTAATACGGGAAAAGCATTACTTTTTGTTCTTAATAGGTAGGTCCAAGTTGCTCTACTATAGTCATCCACTATAGTCAAAAAATATCTGTAACCGTCATGCGTTGGGAGCTTGTAAGGTCCCCAAGTATCAACATGAATTAGTTGAAAAATGAAATTTGTGTTGATATGACTTGAATGAAAAGGCAACTTTGCTTGCCTAGCTTGAGAACATACATCACAAGGATGCTTAAATGTGGCAATGGAAGGAAAATGAAAACTCGATATATTTTGCATGCTAGATAGGGGCATGTGCCCCAATCTTTTGTGCCATAGGCTTACATCAGAGTTGATTCTAGCAGAACAGGAAACTAAATGAGACACAATGTCCTTCTTAGGATTGTTGAAAGCTAAAAAAGATGGAAAAATTGATTTATTTCCATAAACTAGTCTTGAACTTAGAGAAGCTGGATTAAGTAGATATAGACCTTCCTTCACTTCACCAACTACCACTGGCCTCTTCAGTGAAGGGCCCTGCAAGAATGTACCAAAAGATGAAAAAATCAAGGTACACATGAGCTGTTTTGTGAGTTTATGAACTGAAATTAGATTAAACTTGAAATCTAGAACATATAACACATTGTTTAGGGTTAAATCTGGCAGAACATGCACACTATCAACTTGATTGACTTTAACCTTATATAAATTGGGCAGATTGACGTATATAGATTTGGTTAGAGGCTTCAGATTAAATAAAATAGAATAATCAAAAGTCATATGTTTTGAAGCGCCTGAATCTATTATCCAGGAGGTAGAATTTATGTGAGGAAAACAGGAAAGACAAGATAGATTAGGTGTATTGATGGGTTTACCGGCACAATTGGCACTAGCAGTTGCATCAGAAAGCTGCTCACCCTGTTGCACCTTTACCCGTTGAAGAAGGTGGTAAAGATGACTGAACTGTTCTTGAGATATGACCTTACCTGCTTTATTTTCTCCAATTGTATTTGCTGACAAAGTTTGATTTTCTTCATGCATAGTTATTGCTGCATTGCTGTGAGATCCTCCATGATATTTTTTGGATTTGGTGAACTTGAAAGTGGAGGGAAAACCAATGATTCGATAGCATTTGTCAATGGTATAGCCGGGTTTCTTGCAATAGTTGCACATCAGGTTATTCTTCTTTCCTTCAAGATTTGCTTTGAATTTCCTTCTGCATTAGTATACTTTTGAAAATAGGTTTGTTGATTCCCTGCAGAAAAGCATTTTCAATAGGGTGTTGTGCAACATGAATTTCCCTTTGTTTTTCATCTTGAATAAGAAGAGAGTAGGCTTGATTGACACTAGGAAGAGGGGTAAACATGAGAATGTTACTCTTCACAGCTGAATAGACATCATTAAGTCCCATGAGGAATTGGATGAGCCTGCCATCTTGAAGGGACTTTAAAGTTTTTGATTTTCCTTCACAATTACATTCACAGGTACAATGCACACAAGTATTCAAGGCATCTAACTCATCCCAAATCCTTTTCACCTTTGTGTAGTATCCTGCTATATCAGAGGTTCCTTGCATTGTATCACTTAATTCCTTTTGTAATTGATAAAGTTGAGCACCATTACATTGTCCAAATCTAACTTCAAGTTCTTTCCAAATCTCATTTGCAGTTTTAGAGTAAAGAACACTTTCAGCTATGTCCTTAGATAGAGAGTTTAAAATTCATGATATAACCATATCATTGTAGCGATTCCATTGTTTAAAATCAGTGGAACGTGCATCTGGTGCAGAAAATGTTCCATCGATGAAGCCAAGTTTGTTCTTGGCGGAGAGTGCAATGATTATGGCTCTACGCCATCCTCCATATCCTTTCCCATCAAAAACTGAGTTGACAAGAACCATTCTTGGTGAATCAGATGGATGGAGATAATAGAGGTGAGTGGAATCAATGACCATAGCAGCAGGTTGGTCAACCATTCTAGTTGCAGAAACATTTGAAGATTCATCTGTGGAGTATGGTGCCATTTCAAGCGAAGAGAAAAGAGAAAGAAAATGTAGGTAATGATTTCAAAAATAGCTACTGCTCTGATACTATGTAGAAAATCAGTAAAATTTCTTTTTCTCTCTTTTTGATTATATCATTCTTCTGTACAGATGCCTACTTTATACAAAGATTTTAGGAATAAATTAAGGTACATTTACATCTATACAAATAAAGTGTACAATATTAAAGTATAATATCCTACTCATATTTGCACTATATCATTTACAACTAAACATTGCATGTGGATAGTGAAGTTCTGGTTGGAAAAGAATGTCTTCCAGCTGTATTCATTTATGCTACAGAAAAATGGACTGGATTTTTAATATTTTGGGCCAAAACTCATTTGGTATTTTGAGCTTCTTATTTTCTTATTGGACCAATATAACATATTGGCCCAAGAGTCCAATATCTGATGTTTCTAATTCTTCTAGGTCAGTTGATACATCATTTTAATCACTGACTCTCTGTCTTCTTCCTCATCTGTGTCACTGCTGATGCTCTTCATCGAGCTCTTCTCGATTTTGAGCCCAAGTTCTGGATTCCAGTCCAACAAAAAGACCTTACCCCACACAAGACCCCCTCCACATTAGAAAACACCCTACTCCTCCTAGTCTATAATACACAATCCGCCGGTCCTATCCTGGGGACTGATAACCGACAATTTCTTCTATAGCCATGTAATAAACACTAGGCTGCTCCTTGGTCACTGGAAAAGAAAAGAAACCATCAGTTCCGTCAAACATAAGCAAAGAATTGACCTCAAAGAAAAAACATTTTCAAGGCCAAAGTTCAAAGTAGCGCCTCTTTCAGTCATTCTTGCAATTTCCTTTTCGGCAAAGTTTGCGTTTCTCGGTTGAAGTTCTGATTAGCTTGAGAGTTCCGTTCGAGGTTTCCATTAGCGGTTTTTGCAGTCTCCGGTCGAAGGTCTCCGTTTTGGTCGAGGTTTATTTACGTTTCTGGGTCCAACTTATTATTGCTTTCTTGGGCGAATTTTGGAGTCAAGATATGTGTAATTGCTGATTTCTGTTGCTATTGAGATACAAAGGACATTGAATTTGACTGCTAATTCATTGGATATCAACTTCTGGTTTTTTTTTTTTTGGATCGTCAGATTTATCTATATTTACTGTTAGGTAAGTCTCTCGTATCTTTATATTTTGTTTCCTTTGTGCTGCTAATCTTCTATTGTGGTTTGATAGATAAAAATAATGGATGTGGCATGTAGAATTATTCTAGGATAAAAGTGAATCTATGCCTTAAATAAGCATATACACGTCTTCATATACTGACATACATGTGTATCATGCATATTTTACTTTTTTTTTTTTTCTTCATATTTTTGTATAAATAGTGGCATGTAAGCTTGAAATATTTTCAGCTTATTTTCTCAGCTCTCCTGGTATGTGGATCAATGTCTCTTGCTAATATTTGTTACTGTGTAAATGTATTTTGGCTAGTATTATGTAAAAACAGAATATGCAAATTTTAATGTAAAAGAATATATAGATTCCATATAAATTTAGCACAAAATCCATAGCCCTCAATTAACTAATTCAAATCATTAAGAAATTGAGGCATGTCATTTAGCAAATTTTTCATGGACCTCGCAAAGTTGAAAACGCGCAGTTATTCTAGGTGCTTCTTTTAATAATTTTACCTTCTTAAATTCGGGTGTGCATTTCATGCGACCCAAATCCAAATCCCAAAACGTTGAATAAAATGTGTCGAGGATCCGGGTGTATTTCATGTGACGTGATCCAAAAATATATTTTAAACGACGTTCTAGTTCCTAAATATTATTAATTAAAAGCGGTAAATAATTTCAAAATTGCACTATAGAGTGACATGTATAAAAAATTAGATTTTAGCCAATTATAATAGTTTAAGCGACCGTGCTACAACCACGGGATTCGGGGGTGCCTAACACCTTCCCTCGGGTCAACAGAATTCCTTATTCAGAATTTCTGGTTCGCAGACTCCATGCGGGAAGTCAAAATTTTTCTCGATTTGGGATTCATGATAAATCAGTGACATGGGACACTAAAAGCCTAACATATCCCAAGTGGCGACTCTAAATAAATAAATAATCTCATTTTTGAATAATGTCACTTTAAATGGAAAAACTCCCTTATACATTTATCCTTCGGGGTAAGTGTGTAAAAAAGGGAGGTGTGACAGCTCTGACGACTCTGCTGGGGACTACGAACCTAGAATTCTGGTTCAGGGTTCAAGAATTCGAGCTTAGTATAATTATTATATTTGACCTTGTCTGATTTTTTTACATGTTCCATGATATGTGCTAAATGTTTTACCGCTTTGACATTTGCTTGAATTGTATATATAAACTGTCGCGAATCTCTTCCTCTCTCTGAGTCTTCTACATCATGGAGAAGGGTGCACTTCGTGTAGCTTCTCTTCTGTTTAGAGTCTTTCCCAATTTAGAACGAGGTTGGATAAGTTGCTAAGCCGACGGAGCTTCTGTATCCCCGGTACGCTGCCTCCCCCTCGGCTCGAGTTGTCCGCTCGGGTAAGCCAGTTCTAGACCAATAAACCTAAGGTTTAAAACTAGAAGAACAAAACCTCATGCCGGATACCTATAGGACGTTTGTTTGCATCATGTGCATTTGACTTAGAGGACTCAACACAGGGGTTGGGTCCGTCTAGGATAGGTGACCTGAAATGAAAAAGACCATCCTGATGCATCTTACATGCTACTTGCACATTTATTTGCTCGGCTTTGCATGTTGATCGGCTTGTCTAAATGAGTGAAAATTGAGAAAAATAAGCAGTTTTAGGACTAAGTGAGGGTGACTGTTCGTTTTGAAAAACCCAATGCCCAAATAGTACCGAAATGCTGCCGGATTTTTGAAAAATGTGAACAACAAAGAAAAAGAGAAAAATATTTGAAAAATAGAAAGAAAAGTATTGTTCAAAATAGTTTTGGCAAATCTGTCAGAACTACGCTGGTTTGATTCTCACCGGATGTGAGATACGTAGGCAACCCTCATCGGGTCCAACCTCCCTTTTGCAAAAATAGCCCAAAAAATGTCAAAATTTTAATTTTTATCATAAATAAGTCGGGTGATGTCATTCTTGCTTAAAATAAGCCGAATGTCCCCAAAAGGGCGCCGGAAGACTATTTTTGCAAGAACAGCCACCTTGAGTCAATTTTTAATGGTTTGCTGGCATAACCTTAAAATTTTCCTCCCAGAAATGTTGAAAGGCCGTATCTGCAAAACCGAGTGTTTGTTTGCTTAAGTAAATTTTTTTTGAAAAAATAGCCACTTTTTCCTTTTAGGTCAAAATAAATCATTAAAATACTCCTTAAATGTCTTTCTTTCATAAATAAAAAAAAATTAAAAAAAAATAAAAACAAATTTTGAAAAATTGAGTTCGAAAAATATTTTTGCTCAAAAATCCAAAATATTTTCGTAAAAGTCCCTCTTTCGAAAATTAAGAGGAAACTTTCAAAATCCAAAAAAAAATATTTTTCTTTCGTGTTAGAAAAAGAGAAAATAAATAAAAATTCAAACAAAAATATTTCTTTTTACTTCTAAAATTTTCAAAGTTCCAATAAAAAGAAAAGGATTTTTTAGAAGTCTTTCCTTCCAAAAAAAAAAGAAAAATCAAAATCAAAAATCAAAAAAAATATTTCTCTTTTCCTTTTAAAGCATTTCTTTCAAAACGTCAAACAAAAAAAAAATAAAAGAGTTAGCTTATTTGCATTTATTTGCTAGAACTACGCTTGGTCTGATTCATGCGGGGTCATGAAACGTACGCAATCTACATAAGATTCGGTCGTAATCCTGAGAAAAAGAGAAAAAGAGAAATACGAGGGAAATAAATAAAAGGAAAAAACAAGAGAGAAAAGAAACAAAAAGGAAGAAAATAAAGCATTGAGTGAAAACCATGGCCAAAGAAAAGAAAAGGCAGAAAATGAAAATGGAGAAGACGGAAAAGAAAATGAGAGAAAACAAAACAAAAAGAGAAAGAAAAGATAAAAGGAATAAAAGGAAAAGCCGGGATGACGCATGCAACCGAAGCAAACATGTAGATATTCATTTAATTGTATAGGTGCATCACACTCCCAGTGTGTGGTTACCTATCTGTTATTTGTTTCATGCTAACTGTTATTGCTATCATTCCCAGCTAAGCTTTTTAGAAACCGTAGTTGGTTTGTGGTAAGTTAGCCTCACATCGATATTTTACCAGATCAAAAAAAAATACAGAGATATCGTCTGAAGTGACTCTGCCTGCAATCCCCATACCCGAAGATAGCCCAATCTCTGGGGTCCCGGCCTCTGAATCCCTTACAGCTGAAGAAAATCGGATATTGCGCCTGCGCCTGATGGAATATGATGTCCTCCATGGGTAAGCCTTTCGCGGAGTTAATTAAAATCGGAGAAATGGTAGAAAATGGGCTAAAAACGGGCAGAATCTTGAGCCAGTCGACTATAAGAGCAACCTCCCAAGCCATCCAAGGCGGGTCTGGGGGAATGGCCAAAGGGAAGAAGAAAGAAGAAACAGTGATGGCAACATCGGGAGGAAGAAGTTACTGGGCTCCTAGACCGGTGTTCTCAGAAAGAGCCCCTCAGCACTATTACCCTCACACAGATATGACTTATGCTCCTCCACCTTATGCGGTCCTAAATGCTTAACCTTTCGGCCGACTGCAACCACAAGCTAACTGAAATCCACCTCCATTCCAAAGAAACCAGCCTCCTTACCAAAACCAATATAATTCCCGACCACCACAAAATAACTTCCGCCATCGGGAACCAACTAGACGACCAAAGTTTATCCCGATTGGTGAACCCTACTCCAATTTGTTCCTGAAGCTCGTCCAGATAAACCTACTACAGTCTATCCCCCAAAACAGGCAGAACCTGGAATCTCCAGCCTATCAACAGGGTGTCCGATGTGCCTATCATTCAGGAGCTGAAGGGCATAGTACTGACAACTCCTGGACATTGAAGAAAGCTGTGGAAGATTTTATTGAACAAGGAAAAATAGTGTTGAGGGATAAAGAAGTCCCGAATGTGACCAATAACCCGTTGCCCGCTCATAACAATAGGCAGGTAATCAGTATGATTTGTGAGGACATGGAATTTGATCCGGCTCTGAAAGCCATAATTGCCATTGCCGACGCCGAAAGGAAGCCTAAGGTAGCCCCGAAGCAAGAGAAAGGGGAAAGAAGAGCAAAATCACCAACACAGAACCAGAAAAGAAAATTGATTTGAAAAAAGGAATACAAATGTACGTACCCAAGCAAGCCTATGTGGTGCGGGGGACAATCCAAACCACATCGGCTGAGTGAGCCAATGGTTATTGGACGCGTACCACAGAAGCCTATGACGAGCCCCGCTGTGGTCCCATGGAGTTATCATCAGACAGTGGTAACATACAAGGGTAGAGAGATCTTGGGAGAGCTACTAGAAAATTCCCCTATTGAGAAATATTTAAATGTAGAGGAGGTAAACAATGCCAACAGAAGGCGTTTCCTGCCTAAGAAGCCTCTGAGTGCTGAGGAAGCAGAAGTGTTCTTTCAAAAAATGAAAATGGACGAAACTTTTGTCAAGCCTAAGAACAGTAAAGAGAAAGATGATGAGGTTTCCATGGCTGAAGACATCGAGGAAATACGTGCGGCAATGAGGAAAATGCTCTACGAAACCACATGGTCCAGCTGGGAGAGGGCTAGCATTGCTGAGGTGCTATACATGGGACCAAGCGCCAAGCTTCAAAACTGGAAGGCTACGCCATTCCTGATTAGGCGGGAGTACCGGTAGACTTGTCCTGCAACTTTTTCTGCATCCCGAGTTATTTCAGGGTGTAACTCGGATATTTCCTGTAGTTTCTTGTCTTTAAATTCCCGAATGTGAACCCTGTTATCTTCAAAATTCCAAAAAATGAAATCAATATTTCATCGTTCATTTTTCTTTTGGTTTTGCTAATTTTCCCTTTCATTTCTTCTTTTTAGTTCTAATAATGCAACTTTAAATAACATGACATGCTTGCGGACTTCATGCCTAGACCACAAAACACTATCAGATTTCGAAATCATGAATCAAGAATCGAAATGCAAAGAAGGTAACCTTGAGGAAATGAAACAAAGAATTGGAACAATTGAAGAAAAATTGGTTCGCGGGTTGGAAAGGTCCATACATTACAACAAAAGAGTGTGCTGTACTCAGGGCACATCCGGGCAGTTGTACCAATAAAGAATGGCCCGCGCCTATACCAAGAAAGTGCGTTCCAGGAATTTTGAAATGGGGCAACTCGTGTTAAGACGCATTTTCCCTCACTTCCATGAAGCAAAAGGAAAATTCGCTCCCAATTGGAAGGGTCCATACATCATCTGGAAAATATTGCTAAGAGGAGCATTGTATTTGGGAGACATTGAAGGAAATGATCCTGAAGTAGCAGTCAATGCCGATGCCGTAAAAAGGTACTATGTTTAGGCCTCTTATGGTGTTGGATTTTGTGCAATTGAGATGACGAAGGCTTTCCTTCTCGCTATCCAAACATTATCAACCCTTCGCAAACCCATTTGAGCCGGTTACTCTTCTTTGGCTACCCTCTTTGGAACCCGGAAGAATTATTGGAAAAAAAAACAAAAAGAAAAAAAAGGGAAAAAGAAAAAAAAGAAAAGAAAAAACATGATGAAAAGGAAAAGAAAAAAGAAAAGAAAAAGAAAATATGATGAAAAGAAAAAGAAAAAGAAAAGAAAAAGAAAAAGAAAAGAGAAAATAAAAACAAAACAAAAACAAAACAAAATCCAAAAACAAAGTTTGCCTGAACTACGTTTGACTTGATTCCGAAAGGATACATAGGCAGCCTTTCTCTGACGTTCAGTCATACCAAAACAAAAATCCCAATTCCCTCCAAAAATTGAAACTGGGGCAAATGATATGATGGTTCGGCCATGAATCCGCCGAAATGGTTCCAAAGTTGTAGTTCCACCCAAAATTCTTTTTACACCAAAGACCTTGTCCAAGTTCTTCCGATCAATTGGCAAAAGCGGGGAAGTGAAACACATCATGTGGAATCTGATATAATTCAAATTGAGAGAAATAAAATGAGAGAGTCTTATCGGTGAAAACCTTCGGGCACCATAAGGCGATGGTGAGTAGAGAAAATGAAAATGAGAGAGTCCGCTTAGTGAAAACTCGCAAGAGCACTATCGGATGACGGTGAGAAGAGAAATGAGAGAGGTCGATTGGCGAAAACGTGCAAAGGGTGCTGTCAGCCGAAAAGAAGACATCTCACCACGAAAAGAGTCCTGGAAAAGTTCCCTGGTTATGAAATGCGGATCAATGGGTGCATAAGAAGCTGGAAAGTTTGTGTGGGTCGGGCGTCTAGTCCAAGAAGCATGTCATGTTCATTTGAAGCCAGCATGCACCCCAGATAAGTCCTTCCTTTCCCCGAAAGGGACGCCTCTCTTTAAACTCATATGCTTGCCTTTTTGTTCTTCTCTTTGAATCCCTTTCGATTTAACACTGATTTCGGAATTACTATAAAGAAAATGTGGCAGGAGTGGTTCTATCGGGCTCCGCCTGGCAAAAGCCGGAGAAAATGCCCAGCCTCAGCGAGTGCGTCAGGCCAATCTCGACTGACCATAGGGGTTGATGGTTTCAAAGTAAAGACATTATAAAAAAAAAGGAAGTCAAAGGCAAAGGTCCCAAGGGCAAAATAAAGTGAAAAGGCCAGAGCCCACACAGGCGAGTCATAATGAAACCCTGAGAGTTGAACCCGGTCAGTTTGGAAAGAGATTCACCCTCAAGGCTAACAAGCAGCAAAGTTCTCAACAGAAAGGGGGTCGGGATCAAGCAATTGGGACGATCAAGGCCACAAAACCAACCACAGTTTCAAACTAACAAATTGTTCTTTGTTGAAAACAGGTCTTATTCAGAACAACCGTGCAAGAAGCAGGTGCAGCCCAAAAAGAAATGCAATGCGCAAGCATTGAAACAGCTTTGCAGCAGGAAAACGACCAAAAAGGAAGTGTTCCCCAATTTCTTCCATGTGTTTCACTAAATAAAAAGGAAACTATAAAAAGAAGAAGAAAAGAAGAAACAAAACAAAAAAAGAAAAAAAAAGAAAAAAAAAGATAAGAAATGAAAATGAAAACTCCAAAAGAGAAACAAATTATGGTAGCGAGGAGCCTTTTTCATTCCAAATCCCGGCCAAAAGCCGAAGATCTCCAGAACCAAAAAACCGAGGAGCTTTTTCTTTCAAAATCCAGGCCAAAAAACCGAGAATCTCCCGGCCAAAAAACCAAGGAGCTTTTTCTTTCCAAATTCCGGCAAAAAACCGAGGATCTCCCGGCCAAAAAATCGTGGAGCCTATTCTTTCATTATCCCGACAAAAAAATCGAGGATCTCCCGGCTAAAAAAAACCGAGTAGCTTTTTCTTTCCAAATCCAGGCAAAAAAAATTGAGGATCTCCCGGCCAAAAAACCGTGGAGCTTTTTCTTTCCAAATACCGGCCAAAAAACCGAGGATCTCCCGACTAAAAAATAATGGAGCTTTTTCTTTCCAAATTCCGGCCAAAAATCGAGGATCTCCCGGCCAAAAAAACGTGGAGCTTTTTCTTTCCAAATCCCGGCCAAAAATCGAGGATCTCCCGACCAAAAAAAATAGTGGAGCTTTTTCTTTCCAAATTTCGGCCAAAAATCGAGGATCTCCCGGCCAAAAAACCGTGGAGCTTTTTCTTTCCAAATCCCGACCAAAAATCGAGGATCTCCCGGCCAAAAAAATCGAGGAGAGTTTTCTTTCAAAATTCCGGCCAAAAAACCGAGGATCTCCCCACCAAAAAAACCGAGGAGCTTTTTCATTCCAAATCCCGGCCAAAAAATCGAGGATCTCCCAGCCAAAAAACCGTAGTGATTTTTCTTTCCGAATCACGGCCAAAAAACCGAGGATCTCCCGGCCAAAAAACCGTGGACCGTTTTATTTCCAAATCCCGACAAAAACCGAGGATCTCCCGGCCAAAAAATCGTGGAGCTTTTACTTTCCTAATCCCGGCAAAAAACCGAGGATCTCCCGGCCAAAAAAATCGAAGAGCTTTTTCTTTCCAAATCCCGGCCAAAAAATCGAGGATCTCCCGGCCAAAAAAACCAAGGAGCTTTTTCTTTTCAAATCTCGGCCAAAAAACCGTAGAGCTTTTTCTTTCCAAATCTCGGCCAAAAAACCGAGGATCTCCTGGCAAAAAAATCGTGGAGCTTTTTCTTTCCAAATCCCGATAAAAAAACAGAGGATCTCCCGGACAAATTCTTTCCAAATCCCGGCCAAAAAATTGAGGATCTCCCGGCCAAAAAACCGTGGAGCTTTTTCTTTCCAAATCCCGTCCAAAAAACCGAGGATCTCTCGGCCAAAAAACCGTGGAGCTTTTTCTTTCCAAATCCCGGCCTAAAACCGAAGATCTATCGGCCAAAAAATCGTGGAGCTTTTTCTTTCCAAATCCCGGCCAAAAACCGAGGATCTCCCGGCCAAAAAAACCGAGGAGCTTTTTCTTTCCAATTCCCGGCAAAAAAATCGAGGATCTCCCTGCCAAAAAAATCGAGGAGCTTTTTCTTTTCACATCCCGGCCAAAAAATCGAGGATCTCCCGGCCAAAAAACCATGGAGCTTTTTCTTTCCGAATCTCGGCAAAAAAACCGAGGATCTCCCGATCAAAAACGTGGAGCTTTTTCTTTCCAAATCCCGGCCAAAAAACCGTGGAGCTTTTTCTTCCCAAATCTCGGCCAACAAACCGAGGATCTCCCGGCAATAAAATCGAGGAGCTTTTTCTTTCCAATTTCCGATCAAAAATCGAGGATCTCCCGACCAAAATATCGAGGAGTTTTTTCTTTCCAAATCTCGACCCAAAAACCGAGGATCTCCCGACCAAAAAACCGTGGAGCTTTTCTTTCCAAATCCCGGCCAAAAAACCGAGGATCTCCCGACCAAAAACATAGGAGCTTTTTCTTTCCAAATCCCGGCCAAAAAACCGAGGATCTCTCGGCCAAAAAACCATGGAGCTTTTTCTTTCCAAATCCTGGCCAAAAAATCGAGGATCTCTCGGCCAAAAATCCATGGAGCCTTTTACTTTCCAAATTCCGGCCAAAAAATCGAGGATCTCCCGACTAAAAAACTGTGGAGCTTTTTCTTTTCAAATCCCGGCCAAAAAATCGAGGATATCCCGGCCAAAAAAACGTGGAGCTTTTTTCTTTTCAAATCCTGACCAAAAAATCGAGGATCTCCCGGCCAAAAAATCGTGGATCTTTTTCTTTCCAAATCCAGGCCAAAAAATCGAGGATCTCCCGGCCAAAATTCGCGCAGCTTTTTCTTTCCAAATCCCTACCAAAAAATTGAGGATCTCCCGGCCAAAAAACTGAGGAGCTTTTTTCTTTCCAAATCCCGGCCAAAAAACCGAGGAGCTTTTTCTTTCCAAATTCTGGCCAAAAAACTGAGAATCTCCCGGCCAAAAAACCGTGGAGATTTTTTCTTTTCAAATCCCGGCCAAAAAATCGAGGATCTCCCGGCCAAAAAACCGAGGAGCTTTTTCTTTCCAAATCTCGGCCAAAAAATCGAGGATCTTCCGGCCAAAAAACCGAGGAGCTCTTTTCTTTCCAAATCCCGGCCAAAAAACCGAGGATCTCCCAGCCAAAAACCGAGAAGCTTTTTCTTTCCAAATTCTGGCCAAAAAACTGAGGATCTCCCGGCCAAAAAATTGAGGAGCTTTTTCTTTTCAAATCCTGGACAAAAAATCGAGGATCTCCCGGCCAAAAAATCGAGGACCTTTTTCTTTCCAAATTTCGGCCAAAAAATCGAGGATCACCCGGCCAAAAAATCGAGGAGCAATTTTCTTTCCAACTCCCGGTCAAAAATCGAGGAACTTTTTCTTTTCAAATCCCGGCCAAAAACCGAGGATCTCTCGGCCAAAAAATCAAAGAGCTTTTTCTTTCCAAATTCCGGCCAAAGAACTGAGGATCTCCCGGCAAAAAAATCGAGAAACTTTTTCTTTCCAAATCCCGGCCAAAAAATCGAGGATCTCCTGGCCAAAAAATCGATGAGCTTTTTCTTTCCAAATCCCTGCCAAAAGACCGAGGATCTCCCGGCCAAAAAATCGAGGAGCTTTTTCTTACCAAATCCCAAAAAAAACTGAGGATCTCCCTAACACAATCCTAATTTGATTGCTTAGATATGTGTCACAACTAACTCACGAAATTTTCCAAGTGAATTCCGGGGCAGAAAAATTGCGTTCATTTATTTGTTTTGGTATCTTACGCAGGTCGATCTCAAGACACAGGGTGTGTGATAACCAATGGAATAAATCTCAATCTAGAATCAAGAAAAGAAGAAAAGAACTAAAAGAAATTGACTCAAAAGTGAAGTAAACTAGGGTGCGGATTGATCAAAATCTGATTGAAGTCACAAGCTCCGTTGATCCAGTGTTGACTCAACGCTGCAGAAGAAGTAACACCTGCAGCTTGCGAGCATCAAGATTCAGATCGAAGTCCACAACAAGAACCAGCTAAGAGTCAAGATCAAGCTTCAAGAGATTTATAGATAGGAATCTTGTAACTCGTAGCTGATAGGCTTAGTTAGGCTTTTTAATTTTGATTTTGATGTAATAAACGGGACTGCGGACCGGAACGTCGACGGAACCTCGCTCAACTCTCAACCTCGGCACTTCATCGCCTCATTTACTTCTGAACTACAGCTGACCTGATTCCTTTATAGCCAAGGATATGTAAGCAACCTCTGAAGCAAGGTTCAGTCAAACTCTTTCAAAAATGCTTCTCATGGAGTTTCAAAAGGGCAAAAATCCCTCATATTGCTCACTTTATCTTTGACCGAAAACTCTTCATGTTTCCGAGCAAAGAGGGGCAGCTGTAAGCACGTAATTTTTGCCCTATACGAGATACTCCTACAAAATTTCAAGAAAATAAATTTTTTCTAATTATTTACCATTTTATAGAATTTTGTAAAATTTTTATCTTGTGCACGTTTAAGTCATAAAAAATACCAAAAATATCACGCATGACATTTAAGTCTTACTTTTATATTATTAGGATTAATCGATAGTTACTTGTTTTATAAAAATTAAAAATCACAAAAAATGCTTCATTTTTACACCTTTTCTTTTGATTGATTTTTCTCTTTTAATTTAAGATTAAGTAACTTTTATAATTTTTATAGTTAGTATAATTTTATATATTTTTTTAGGATTTTTTAATTCTAGGATTTTAAAAAAAAAAGGTAAAAAGAAAATTGGAAATAAAAAAAAGAATAATTGGAAGAACCTTCCCTCACATGAGACCTTCCCCCAAAAATATTTCCCGCCAAAGACTTTTCTCCATATGAGACCTTCTCCCAAAAATATTTCCCCCTAAAAGACTTTTCCCCAAAACGATTTTTCTCCCAAAAAACCTTCCCAAAAAATATTTTCCCCCAAAAGACCTTACCCCACACAAGACCCCCTCCACGTTAGAAAATACCATACACCCCCTGGTCTATAATACACAATCCGTCGTTCCTATCCTTGGGGCCGATAACCAACAATTTCTTCCATAGCCATGTAATGAACACTAGGCTGCTCCTTGGTCACTGGAAAAGAAAAGAAACCATCAGTTCCGTCAAACATAAGCAAAGAATTGACCTCAAAGAAAAAACATTTTCAAGGCCAAAGTTCAAAGTAGCGCCTCTTTCAGTCATTCTTGCGATTTCATTTTCGGCAAAGTTTGTGTTTCTCGGTTGAAGTTCTGATTAGCTCGAGAGTTCCGTTCGAGGTTTCCATTAGCGGTTTTTGCAGTCTACGGTCGAAGGTCTCCGTTTTGGTCGAGGTTTATTTACGTTTCTGGGTCCAATTTATTATTGCTTTCTTGGGCGAATTTTGGAGTCAAGATATGTGTAATTGCTGATTTCTGTTGCTATTGAGATACAAAGGACATTGAATTTGACTGCTAATTCATTGGATATCAACTTCTGTTTTTTTTTTTTTGGATCGTCAGATTTATCTATATTTAATGTTAGGTAAGTCTCTCGTATCTTTATATTTTCGTTTCCTTTGTGCTGCTAATCTTCTATTGTGGTTTGATAGATAAAAATAATGGATGTGGCATGTAGAATTATTCTAGGATAAAAGTGAATCTATGCCTTAAATAAGCATATGCACGTCTTCATATACTGACATACATGTGTATCATGCATATTTTACTTTTTTTTTTCTTCATATTTTTGTATAAATAGTGGCATGTAAGCTTAAAATATTTTCAGCTTATTTTCTTAGCTCTCCTGGTATGTGGATCAATGTCTCTTGCTAATATTTGTTACTGTGTAAATGTATTTTGGCTAGTATTATGTAAAAACAGAAAATGCAAATTTTAATGTAAAAGAATATATAGATTCCATATAAATTTAGCACAAAATCCATGGCCCTCAATTAATTAATTCAAATCATTAAGAAATTGAGGCATGCCATTTAGCAAATTTTCCATGGCCCTCGCAAAGTTGAAAACGCGTAGTTATTGTAGGTGCGTCTTTTAATAATTTTACCTTCTTAAATTCGGGTGTGCATTTCATGCGACCCAAATTCAAATCCCAAAACGTTGAATAAAATGTATCGAGTATCCGGGTGCATTTCATGTGACGTGATCCAAAAACATGTTTTAAACGACGTTCAATTTCCTAAAAATTATTAATTAAAAGCGGTAAATAATTTCAAAATTGCACTATAGAGTGATATGTATAAAAAAAATTAGATTTTAGCCAATTATAATAGTTTAAGCGCCCATGCTAGAACCACGGGATCCGGGGGTGCCTAACACCTTCCCTCGGGTCAACAGAATTCCTTATTCAGAATTTCTGGTTTGCAGACTCCATGCGGGAAGTCAAAATTTTTCTCGATTTGGGATTCAAGATAAATCGGTGACTAGGGACACCAAAAGCCAAACATATCCCAACTGGCGACTCTAAATAATTAAATAATCCCATTTTCAAATAATGTCACTTTAAAAGGAATAACTCCCTTATACATTTATCCTTCTGGGTAAGTGTGTAAAAAAGGAGGTATGACAATCAATAGTGGCATCAGCTTTAATTTTTCGTTAAAGATCAATTTCGAACCTAAAGGGCTTATTTTCAGGGGGAAGATCAACCAATTCCCATTTATGGTTATCCAAAATTGATTGAATCTCACTATTGACTGCCTTTTTTCAAAATGCTGAATTAGAAGACGACATAGCTGCTTTAAAAGTTTGAGACTCATTTTCAAGCAAGAATGTCACAAAATTTGGTCCAAAGGAAGTAGATGTTCTTTGACGTTTGCGACGCCTTGGATCTTCTATACTTGATGTATTTTCCTTTGGTTCTTCCCGAGGTCGTTAAGGTCTTTCACTTGACGACTAGCTCTCAGTTTTATACGAATAGATGCTTTCAAAGAATTCATCATTATCTGATTCTATTATCGTATTAACATGAATCTCGAGATTATTAGATTTATGAACCAAAAACCGACATGCTTTACTATTTGTAGCATATCCAATGAAAATGCAATCTACTATTTTTGGTCCAATTTTAACCTTTGTAGGTAAAGGAACCTGTACCTTTGCTAGACACCCCCACACTTTGAAATATTTCAAGTTGAGTTTTCTTCCTTTCCATTTTTCATATGGAATAGATTGCATTTTGCTGTGGGGTACTCTGTTGAATATTCAGTTAGCTGTAAAGATAGCTTCCCCCCAAAAACTCTACGGTAATTCGGAACTTATTAATAAAGAATTCATCATTTCTTTTAATGTCCGATTTTTTCTTTTCGCAATTCCGTTGGATTGAGGTGTGTAAGGTGCAGTAGTTTGATGGATAATTTCATAGTCCGAACATATTTTTGCAAACGGAGATTCATATTATCCACCTCTATAATGTTGTTAAGCCAACCACAAAAATTATTATTTGTGTCATGACATAGCCATAATTAATAAATGGTGAAGTTTTTAATCTTCAAACCAATCTGACACATTCAGAATTAATAAACAGTGAAGTTTTTAATCTTCAAACCGAGTAACATCTTATACAACTAGATCTAATAAACAGTGAAGTTTTCAATCTTCAAACCAATTAATATGTGACATAATCAAATTTAATAAACGGTGAAGTTTTAAATCTTCAAACCGAATAATAAATTGGAGTAGAATATCACTAAGATTTTAATCTCAAAAACGAATATAAAGTCACTTAGACTTTAATTTTCGACAAATGAGTAGAAAGTCACGAAGACTTTAATCTCAATAAACGAGTACAAAATCACGTAGATTTTGATCTTGAAGCAAAAGTAGAAAATTACGAAGATTTTATTCTCCATCACGAGAATTTTAATTCCCTTTCCAAATGATTTTTCATCTAAACCATTTTAGTACTTTAAACAGTTTTATCTCTTTCTCTAATCAAACAGATATATGTACATTTTTACATATATTATATTCATGATCTCAATAATACTTCTAGTATTACTGTAAGCCTAATTCATCTCTTACAACCTTGAAAATAGTATTTCATATATTTTCATTCATTTTACTAAGTTGCATATCAACTGCCCGGATGTCGTTTGGTAAACAGAAAACGAATTTATTCTCTAGCCACATGTTATTCATAATCATCACAACATGCAAGTAACATATATTTTGAGATCATGATATAATAAGCTTCTATCCTAAGCTTTGCAGAGATTGAATTTCACAAATCACATAGGATAGAAAATTACTTAAAATGAATAGAGCAAAGAGAGTAAAACCCATTTTTTGACAATTTTATAATTCACTCGAGAAATCTTTAATTGCCATCAAGGAGTTCCTTCACTTTCGTTCTTCTGACGCACACATTCGCTTCAGAAAAATTTCCAACGAAGCCTTCTTCGACCAAAAAATATTGTCGACCTGTCATCTCTAATAAACCAAGTAATCCCTCTTGGATGTAATTCTGCATTCAATCTTGAACAAATCTTATTATGTGAACCAAACAGTATATATGGCATCGATTACAAGAGAGTAGAGGCTATGATTTGGTAAAAAATATTAAACAACCATGACAAACCATTCCATGGAATATATATGAACTTAGCGCCATCACTGCCATGTAGGATTAATTTCCTAAATACTGTGTTTGGATTATTGTAGAACGACAAAAACAAATTCATTGGATGAAACTTATTCGAACAACCACGACGTCAAGTCGTTGTAGTTATGTTATTATGCCAATCAAAAAGATTGCACTTTCTCGTAAAAAGGCATGGCCACTGTTTCTGCCAACTTTTTCCTCCATCAGCCATCCGAAAATAATTCTTATAGTTTCCTTAAGATTGTTATAAATTTGTATTGCTGTAAATTAAATAATAATATTTCTGAAAACAAAAATAGAAAATTAGTAGAAATTAAATTCTAAAAATAGTAAACCTCTTCAAAATAAATTCTGAAAAAATGTTGTAGGAACAAATCGAGCCCACTGAATACATAGTGTATCCTTAAGGAAATTATTCCCCTCAAGTATCTGAGGTTTTGGAATATATCCTCCCAGGATAGAACGATTTAACTCACCAGTGTATCGGTACCTAAAACTCTGGTGATCGGCGAACCACTCGATGGTCGTAAAATATACTGGAATATTTTGTGCAAAAGAAGAAAAAGAAATTCAAAAAATTTCGTAAGTAAATATTCTGAGATTTGAAGGTCTATTTATAGCCAACTTGGTGATGTTTCTGAAGAGGTTTGCAACCTTTCAGAATAGTCATGAGTGTTGGAACAGGTGTGACCCTCTGAAGAGGTTTGCAACCTTTCAGAACAGTCATGGCTGTTGGAACAGGTGTGACCCTCTGAAGAGGTTTGCAACCTTTCAGAACAGTCATGGCTGTT
Source organism: Nicotiana glauca (assembly GCA_026770625.1). Taxonomy (NCBI): domain Eukaryota; kingdom Viridiplantae; phylum Streptophyta; class Magnoliopsida; order Solanales; family Solanaceae; genus Nicotiana; species Nicotiana glauca. Next base: position 22,431 of record MU741258.1, read on the forward strand.
GGAACAGGTGTGACCCTCTGAAGAATTTGTAACCTTTCAGAACAGTCATGGCTGTTGAAAATTTTTGCGGGAAATTTAAAACGAATTTAAATTAATCCGGAAAAGAAAAACGGGCTAGACCGGATCGGGTGCGGGTCATCCCTCCATTTCTTTTCCCACCATTTTTCATTCACACTTCTTTTGTCATTATTTATTAAATAACAAACTCAACAAACGGAATCACTTCTAGGAATTCGGCAAAAACCAACAACAATTTTGATCGGTCAAAAAACCGGCCAAAAAACGTTCAAAGTTGGTGGATCGATTTTTCAAAATATTTTATTTTTAAGTTTTTAAAGGAAATCGAACAACTTTCGTCGGTTTTCTTTGGCGCAAAAATGCGGGAATCTGTTTTTGAGTCCCGTGAAATTTAATTTTCAAGAAAACGACTTGGCCGGTTTTTCATTTATAACAAAATAAAATTAATATTAAAAAAACTGACCGAAATCGATCAGTTAATTCGGCAGGTCATTTTAAAAAAGTGACCAACTTTGATCGGTAATTTTATTTTTTAATAAATCAATCAACTTTGGTTGGTTATTTTCGTGCGATAATATAATTAATGAGTATAAATAAAATAAAAGACATTCTTAAAACAAAATGTATCAATGCTCGAGTAGTAAAGTTCTATTCCTAGATGGTTCATTTTTTTATCACATAATTGAAATATCGACCAATTTTGGTCAGTTTTTTCAGTAATTTTTATTTATTTATTTAATTAACCGATCAGTATTGGTCGGTACCTTCCGACCTTCAAAATGTCGTCCACACGTAAATGGTCGTGTTTTGGACAGTTATTGACCATTACCAACCAACTTTGTTTAATTTTTTCGGAGGGTTTTGCCCGCAGTTCTAATAGTGGAATATGGTAAAGATGCTGCACCTTAGTTCATGAATTTGAATCCTGAAAAGTTCTAAGGATTACTTAATTTATGTTAAGAACATTAACTGTAGCTTGTTTCAAATAGATGATTCTTCATCTTTAGAACATATATGGTTAGCAAGCACGTCATTGTCAACGAACAAAACAATATAATGGGACACCAAACAAAGTTTGCTTTTCATTCGCTGAATAGAACTGAATTAGTTTTACACATCTCAGTAGAGCATTTCCTTTCATGAAGTTGACCAACAATCTCTAGCACAAGGGTATGGGTCTATGTATTGATGAAACCCTGCTCTATCAAAGTACCAATCCGCAACAGCTTGCGCAATTGTCTAGACAGATAAAATGTTTCAACAACATCTGTTATTAACTCGTAAATTAAAATTAAGAATAACATATCCGCACATAATAAAATTCAAAAACAGTAATAGTTGCATGTATTGATCAAACTTTATATAGTTAATTAGTAAAAGAAAATTACCTTATTAAGTAATCTTGGAGAGTTAGCACTGAACCAAAACCTCGCCCATTGAATTTGACCATGGGAATAGCAAGAGGTTATGAAATAACCCCTCGTAAACGAAGGGGTGAGTCCCAAGAATGCCTTCAAGAACTCCACTCCAAAATCAATATTCAAAAACAAAAACAAAATGAAACAAAAAGAATGAAGAAGGCCATTACTTATCTAATAGGGAGGTATGTATTATTAACGCAATCTTGAATAATTATACGCTGACTTACCGTGCAGTTACTTATATGAACCTTGCAATCCTTCCAGACACGTTGAGGATCAAGATACCCAGGAACCAAAATGTTACTAACCTGGAATTAATATTTTGAATTATCATAAGGAAAGATAGATTTTAAAGAAACTAAAGAGAAAAAAAAATAAAAACACTATTTAAAAGAAAGAAAATGGCATTTGAATCTTTGACCTGCCACAAGTCATAGTGTGAATTGATTATGAAAAGCGGAGTCTGCACGTATGGAACAACGTTTCGAGGGAAGAAGCACTGTACCGTCATTAAGGAAAAATAATGTTATTAGAGGGCAATAAAAATATAGCATAAGGGAAAAAAATTTGTTTCCAAATTAAAACGTAAATTCTTACCAGACTTGGTTCCATTATAGAGGTGCAAGATGGAGGCAAATTCTTGGCCGATCCCTTCAATAAGAGGAAATAGAAATATTAAAAAAAAATGAATTTTAACTTGCAATTACTTATTAACCATGTATATCTTACTTAAAAAAAAAAAGAGACAATGAGACTCACATGTAAAGCAACCACTCTCTTATATTCATCTTGAATATCTGAAGTACCAGATATTGTCTTGCTGCATAAATCATGAAATGCTTGAGTTCCAATGGCATATATTGAGAATAGTTGATGTAATACCATTATATTTATGTTTATAGGTGAGTAGTTGTAGCTGAGTTAGTTAACTGGACAGCCAGGTTAGTTAGGTTAGTTAACTAAGTCTTTGGATAAGTTTTCATAGTTAGTGGACACACTATTTTGCCTTTCTCTTACACATGTATATAATATACCTTGGATATGAAATAATACAAGTTTTGGTCTTCACTTTCCTATTCTCTCATCTTCCAGAATGTTCTGTGGAAACTCAACCTAGCTCAACAATGGAGGTTTATGGATGGTTAACCTCCAGTTTTGTCATGGTATCAGAGCGGAGCTCTTAACATCCGATCCGACTCCGATTTGCATCTCAATTCTTCTTTCAACCGATTTGTAATCGCAGATCAGAATTTTGTTTTTCATTTCCTCTTTTGTTGATTCACGAAGATCTCAATCATTTTCATGGCCGGAGACAAGGAAACACCAGACACCGCTGCAACTTTCGATTCAACTAATCCACTATACACGCATCCATCGGAAAGTGCTAGAACAGTTTTGGTACTAGTAGCATTCGACGACACCAGATACAAATCCTGGAGGAGAGGATTTCTTAAGGCACTCTCAGTAAAGAACAAGGTCGGATTTATCAACGGAAAATGTACGAAGCCTAATGCCGGAGAGGCGAGCTATGATCAATGGGCGAGGTGCGATGATATGGTGACGTCATGGATCCTAAACTCACTTTCAAAGATGGCTTACAATATGTGAATGATACAAAATAACTATGGCAAGAGCTCGAAGATAGGTATAATCAGACAAATGGAGTGAAACTCTATTAGTTGCAAAAGGAAATCAATGACCTAAATCAAGGAGCCCTAGACATAACTGGATATTACACTAAAATGAAAAAGCTGTGGGAGGAGCTCAACACCTTGAATGCACATGCCCAGTGTGGTTGCCAGTGCACATGTGGTGCCAAGGCAAATATGTATAAAGTAGAACAGGATCGAAGGTTAATTCAATTTCTAATGGGCTCAATGAGGTTTACACAATTGTCAGGGGAAGTATCCTAATGATGAATCCTTTGCCCAGTATTGCACATGCATTCTCTATTCTTATTCGAGAAGAAAAGCAGAGGGAAATTAGGCTAAGTAATCGTCTAGTCATGGAGTCCACCTCTCTGAATGTCAATGGGCCAGGAAATAACAGATTTAGGACTAATTACAACCCACAGGGCAATACTACAGGACCAAACTCTTATAGACCTACGTTTCCACCAAATAGGTCCAAGTTGTTCTGTGATTACTGTAAGAAGCAGGGACATACCAAAGACAAGTGCTATAAATTGCATGAATTTCCACAAGACTTCAAATTCACGAGAGGAAAAATGCTGGATCTGCTGCAAATGTGCTTGGTCAGTATGAGGAAACACAACTATGCAGCAATGAAGATGCTGAGAGTAGGAATCAAAATCAGAACCTTCAGAACCTAACAAGGGAACAATACAACCAGTTGCTGAATCTACTGGAAAATTTCAAGGTCAATAGTGTGGCAGAAGATTCAAACATGATCACAAGTGGAGCTGTTAACTTCGCAGGTATTCTAGCTTGTTGTACTTATAAAGAGATAGCTGAAACAACTATGTTTAAATGTTCAAGTTCAATTGCTGATTTGTGGATACTAGATAGTGGAGCTACAAACCATATGACATATAAAAAATCTTTCCTCACTAATATTAGAACCTTACCTTATCCCTTCCTTGTTACATTACCCAATGGATATAAGGTGAAAGTGATAGAAATTGGTGATGCCTTGCTCAGTCCTAATTTGACTTTAGTTAGAGTCTTACATGTACCTAGTTTCAAATACAACCTTATCTCAATTCATTCTTTAACAGTGCACCTTGATTGCATGGTTAATTTCAATAAGTACCTTTGTCTGATGCAGGCCCCTTCAATGAAGAGGCCTCTCGAGATTGGTAAGGCAAGAAGTAGTTTGTACTTCCTTTGCTCAAAATGTCATAACTGTTCAAACTTGAGTCCACCTGTTGCTTCTAGGCAATCTCATTCTTGTATTTCCATTCCCAACAAGAATGCTAGTAGTAAGAAGGATCACTCTCAACCATCACATTCATTATCAACTGTAAATAATGTCCATTCATGCAATAAAACTGATCCTTTTAGTTCAATTCCTTCTTTTGTTTGTTCTGTATCCTCTGGAAACAATGTTGACTATTTGTGGCACAATAGGCTAGGACATGTATCCTTTGTAAAAATAAAGAAAATACCTACTCTACTAGTTAAGTTTGCCCCCAAGCAGCCCTTTATTTGCTCAATTCGTCCAATGGCCAGACAGACTAGATTACCATTCCCTGAAAGAACCACCACAAACACTAAAATGTTTGAGCTGCTACATGTGGACTTGTGGGGGCCTTATCACATACCAACATATAACAATTATAAATACTTTCTCACCTTGGTTGATGATTTCAGCAGAACAACCTGGTCTCACCTCTTGAGCTGCAAAAGCAATACTTTCCATGCCATTAAAGGCTTCCTTTTCCTGAATGAAAATCAGTTTAATACCTCTGTTAAGATCATCAGACCAGACAATGGTCTAGAATTTGTCAACAATGAAAACATGACCTTCTTTCAGGAAAAGGGAATCATTCATCAGAAAACTTGTCCATACACACCACAACAAAATGGTGTGCCGGAAAGAAAACACAAATATTTACTTGAGACAACAAGAGCCCTCCTTTATTAATCCAAACTACCCATTAAATATAGGGGAGAATGCATCCTAACAGCCACCTTCATAATAAACAGACTTCCATCCAATGTCCTCAACAATAAAAGCCCCCATGAACTCCTATACAATAAGAAACCCAAGTACTCACAACTCAAGAGTTTTGGGTGTTTATGTTACCCTTGTTCACAGAAAACCCACAAAGATAAGTTTGAGCCAAGAGCCAAGAGCCATGTGTTTGTACGTTATCCATGTGATACTAAGGGTTATAAGGTCCTAGACTTGGTCACAAAGAAGATACACATATCCAGAGATGTAGTGTGTCATGAGAACATTTTTCCCTTTGCAATATCTCCTGAGCACTCTAGTTTTCCCTCAGTGTTACACCTATTAAATTCCAATCTACCCAACTGCCCTTCTACTTCTAGGGACCTTCATGTTCATGGACTGCATGATAAGGATGTACCAATTTTTGTCAGTGATGGACCCGCAGTTGATACTACTCCCACTGATCCACTTAGTTTACCATTGGCCTCACCAAATTCAACAACTCCAAAAACTGCCATCCAGTCCAACAACCCTGCTCTTCAACAACAATTTGTACAGACACAGATTAATGGCCCTCAAGTCACTTAGACCAACAACCTCCAAATGAATCCTCCAAATCCCAGAAGATCAGGCAGAACACATAATACCCCTGCACACCTCAAGGACTATGTGTATTTCTTACCAACTCTTCAAACCCAAAACACAGAACCTAATCTTCACACTAATCTTCATACCAGTACCACATCCTTTAATGCAATCTATAATGACAACCACCATGTTTCATTTAATGTTTTACAATCTGAAAGTCAGCAGTTAATTAGAAATATTTCACATGATTGTGAGCCATTCTCTTGTGAGGAAGCATCTATGAATCCTTCTTGGCAAATGGCAATGACACAGGAACTTGAAGCACTATATACTAACCATGCTTGGGATTTAGTTGAGTTGTCTGCAGGAAAGAAGACTATAGGCTGCAAGTAGGTGTACAAGATCAAACATAAGGTAGATAGAAGTGTGGAAAGGTTCAAAGCAAGGTTGGTAGTGAAGAGTTACACACAAGAAGCAGGGATTGACTATACAGAGACCTTCTCACCAGTGGTAAAAATGACCATAGTTAGAACACTAATCAGCATTGCAGTAAAAAGAGGATGGAATCTATATCAACTAGATGTCAACAATGCATTTTTACATGGAGATTTGCAAGAAGAGGTGTATATGGAGGTTCCACAGGTATTGATAGTACCTACTGGAAATTTGGCATGCAGACTTAGAAAATCACTATATGGTCTAAAACAAGCTAGCAGACAGTGGTATGAAAAACTGACAGAGTCTCTACATTCCAGGGGTTTCAAGCACTCAGACAGTGATCACTCATTGTTTTACAAGAAACTGGGAGATTCAACAGTATTTGTAGCTGTTTATGTAGATGATGTAATTTTGACTGGGACCAATCTGGAAGAAATCACAGAACTAAAGACCTTTCTTCACAACCAATTCAAGATAAAAGACCTTGGTAAATTGCACTACTTCTTGGGATTAGAAATGCTGTACAAGGAGTATTGATCTGTCAGAGGAAGTTCACCATGGATCTGCTAAGGGAGTATGATTGTTTGACATACTTTCCTGTCAGTTCCCCTCTTGATTCCACTGTCAAGTTGAGCAAAGATGGAGGAACTCCCTTACCTGATCCAGGATACTACAGGAAATTAGTTGGGAAGCTGAATTTCTTGACAAACACAAGACTGGACATAGCCTGTAGTGTCCAGCATCTGAGCCAATTCATGCAAGCACCAAGGAAACCCCATCTCAAAGCAGTTGTTCATGTGCTTAGATACCTGAAGAGAGACCCTACTTTGGGAATCTTCATGTCAAACGATCCTAGATATAATGTAAGTGCTTATTGTGATTCAGATTGGGCTGCTTGCCCTAATTCAAGAAAATCTGTGAGTGGGTATATTGTGCTACTTGGAGACAGTCCTATAAGTTGGAAATCAAAGAAACAAATCACTGTTTTGTTTGTCCTCTGTTGAGGCAGAGTATAGGTCGATTAAAAAAGTTGTGGGTGAATTAGTATGGATAAAGAGATTACTGGAAGAATTGACAGTTACATGTGCCGACCCCATTACTGTATTTTGTGATAGTCAAGCTGCTGCCCATATTGCAAGAAATCCTTTTTTTTGACGAAATAACAAAGCATATAGAAGTAGATTGCCATTTTGCCTGGGATAAGATACAAGAAAAGCTAATTGAACTGCAGCATGTTTCCACCTCTGCTCAATTGGCTGACATCCTCACAAAGGCTCTCACAGGAGTGAAGCACTCTGATCTTCTCAGCAAGTTGGCAGTGACTCCCTCACCTCCAACTTGAGGGGGGGGGGGGAGGGGGTATTGAGAATAAATAATGTAATATTTATAGATGTATAGTTGAGTTAGTAAAAAAGGTAGCTGGGTTAATTAGCTAAGTGCTAGTTTGTATGGGTCCACCAAACAGTAGAGTACCTGTTCCTCTACAAGTTCCCGCTGAGAGAACTTAGTAAAGCAGTAAGTAAATGAGGCAGAGGATTTTTACATGGAAAAATCCCACACGATGGGATCAACAAACCACGACCTACAGCTGTAGGCTTTTAAATTTATTAACTTATAATCTTACCTATTACAAGCCACTTTACAATAATTCCTACTGCAAAGGATTTACTGAAATAACTTGTGGTACCTTTACCACAAGACACTTTGTGACTATCCTAGTTACAAAGGCTTTTTCTAACTTGTGATGCTATCACCACAAGCCACTTTGTAATTCTACGATTATAAAGACTTTTCCTTATGATCCAATCTAGTCACAACCTAGACTCAACGAGTTTAGGGATTTACAAGAGGATTCCTAATCAGTATGCTTCTATGTAAGTGATTTTAGGATGTGTAGTAAGTACAATAACAAGGTTACAACTCAACTAGGACAACAAAAATCAATATTTTAGGAACTGGTGCATAGTGGCGTTCAACCTTGTTCTTCAAGCTTGAGAGAATGATTTTTTTTTATTTTGCAAAAGGCTTGAATGAGAAACAGAACTTTTCCAGTGATGTATTTGTATGAAGCTTCATCGGGTACAATTGATCACATATTTTAAAGTGATGTGAGTGCTTTGTTTGGTTGGAGAGTGAGTGGGTTGTCAGTGTGTTGCAGTGCAGCAGAAGCAGCGCCGTCAGTCACTTCAGTTCCAATCGTGTCCAAATGACTCTGTACTGCTACATCGTAACCATAGGAGCACCAGGTTCTTGATTGGTTCCTAGCTTCTGAATCTGTAGCATTTTATCCTTAGCTGGGATCAGTTTAAGTTTGCAGCAATCCAAGTAGGTCAGGTTCCTTATCTGGTTCTTATCAATAAATTTGTTAGATCATCAAAACAGAAGGCAACAGT
>MU741259.1:10618-30894 GCA_026770625.1 Nicotiana glauca
AGCTCAAGACATCCTATTATTTCCTCACATCTACGAAGCACCATATAACCTTTATCAAAATTTTGCTTTACTTGTGCCATCCTCGGCTCATTTTCTGCAACCAGAACTGATCTGCCAGCATAGCTCGAAACGGAAACAACGTAGCACTCAACCGTGCGATCAGCTAATCAACCGCAACCTTCCCAACTTGGCTCAAGCCACCTATCAGGACACATTTAATAACCCATAATACTTTTACTCTAATGATGCCACAATATTATAGTGAGATTAAACTCAAATCACTTATAAGTTGTGAAAACACAGATCATGTAGTATTATAACTCTTTTGCAATTCTCTCATTCATTCCGCAACAGTTAAGCCCACTCCAGGCAACAAAATTTATACTAAGTCCCCAAATTTTTCAAAAATTTCGGCAGAGTTTCCTTTGTAATTGAGCCTATCCACTTGCCAGAAAATCACCAAAACTATCCTAACAACATGCCCACAACTTGACAAAGCATCACAATGTATATCAACAACATTAATCTCAATACTACATGTATTATATTATCAACATTGATACATGGACATGCGTTGCACCTATTCGAATCATAACACATAGAAAATACCTTTCAATTATACATGAGATCTTCTAATACACATATAAGGATCATACCACTTAAGGACACCTCGCAGGAGATATCCCACCTGCTTCGCCTCAATTCAGTATTTCAGCATACCTTCCACCATCATATACGTTACACGGTCATGTAGTCTTCCTGAGTCTGAACTCATACCGCCACATGTAATGTACTTTACTTTCCAACTAAGAGGCATGAAAATATTCTTCACGCGCCCATAACTCGGGGCTACACAACAGATCACAATAGGAAACGAACCACTTAACAGCTCATCTATCATTCAGCAGACTCCTTCGTCTCTACCAAGTCACATAGATACATCTTGCAGTGCTAACATACTCATTACATAGATATCCAACTGCCATTCCGGCTAATAGGGACAATATAGAACATATAAGTTCAGAACACTTACTCACACAATCAGCACCTCGGTGCTCAAGACATAAGTAAGATCTCGCCTCAAGTCCTCCAGACTGGTCCAACATCGAACTCGCGAAATCACATCTCGCCCATCGATCGGGGAATCACAAGCCATCAGGGCACTTATAGTGCCGAGCGCTTATGTGCGCACACCAACGTGTGGAAGGAATTTCAAAAGTTTTATCTCAAGCTGAATCAAGTACGCACGATAAGAATTCCAAGAAAGTGAAGTTTCCTAAAGGTTCTGTAGCCTCTCGAGGATAAATACAGACGTCTCTGTACCGATCCGCTAGACTCTACTAACCGACTCATGACTCATGAGGCCTAGTAACCTAGGATCAGATACCAACTTGTCACAACCCCAATCCCGTTCGTGATGGCGCCCAACACAATTGCTAGGCAAGTTCGACCATTTACACTCTCAACCCGAGCATGAAGCTGAAAACTAGTTATTTGAATATCATTAATAACAATGAAACTAAAAGATTATGCTGAATATCACTATAACACAGAATATACTCCCAAAGACCTGGGGGTCATGAGTCTAGAGCCTCTAACAATACAGTGTAATAAGACTCCAATAATACATAGTCTCAAAACTGCGAAAAGATAACAAAAGAGATAGGGGAGGAGTCGGGTCCTGTGGACGTCAGGCAACTACCTCGACAACTCCGGACAAACTCTGAAATCAGCAAAAGCTCAGCTAAACTCCCGGGATACCTGGATCTGCACACATGGTGCAGGGAGTAAATTGAGTACTTCCAACTCAGTGGTAATAGACATATATAATGACTGAAAGTAAGAAATCCTGAGATACGACAATGCAAAGCTATAACCAATACTGCTACACATTTAACAGTGTAATAACAAGAATTAATGACAGATGTCACAGGCCGGTATAGATGTATGAATTCAATTCAATGCACATGACCGCTGCGACGTACACCCCGATCCATTTGGGTACCCGCACTCACTATGGGGATTCAGACTCCGGAGGGGCTCCTACAGCCCAAGCGCAATGACATAATAGCATTCGCTGCGGCGTGCAGCCTGGTCCACAATCAGTCCAAATATATATATGTATGCAAGCAAACCACACGGGCACAGTCAATTACCATTTTTATTCCATTTAACAGGCATCATAGTTTAAGTGATTAAAGCCTTAGAAGATTTCTACTCATTTTTAGAATATTTAACTCAGGACTGATATAATGAGAAGATACTTAATATCATGGAAGTCGTGATAATAATCCCTCAGGGATCCAAATAGTTGGCTCGCATCCCAAATATGCTCATAAAAATCCAGGTAGGATGTTTACTGGTCAATCTCTAGGCATATAACACAGTATAGACATTTCTCGGACGGACCAGGCTATAGTCCCATCCACAAACGACCCCGCACTCACAGTATAGTACGTGTCTCGCCTTAATACAGCATCACAATGTGATATACCATGGTTTCAAACCCTCAGGTCATCATCTACATCTATTACTCACCTCAAGCCGGCCACAAAACTAATCCGCCATGCCTTTTCCTCTCAAATCCGCTTCCTCGCGCGTCGAATCTAGTCAAAACCAAAACGAATACATTACAATAGGCTAATGGAACATAACCCAATTGAAATTACTCGAAAAATACTCAAAAACACGAAGTTGGCAAAACCCGAGCCCCGGGCCCACTTCTCAAAAAATTATAAAATTCACATTTCCAAAATCCTCGTCTTGCCACAAGTTCGTACATATAAAATTCATCAAAATTGGAGTCCATTTGACCCCTCAAATCATCATTTTAAATTCTCTTAGGTTTAAAGCCCTAACCTCCATTTTGACCCTTTAATTCCTTGAATTTTCAGTGTTTAATCCTTGTTTTCATACCATAACAACACTATTCGAGGCTACAAATTCATACATGATGGAATCTCCTTCGAAATCTCTACAAATCGCCCAAAATCGCCTCTCCCGAAGTCCAAAAATGTTTTTCTTACTTCTGAAATTTCGATAACACTGTTTCATTAAACCCTCAACATTTTTCACTTCTGCGATCCCGATACCGCTTACACGAGACCTCTTTTGCTGCCATTCGACCGCTTATGCGATTCTCATTAAACTCCCCAGAAATTTCTTATGCGATCAAGCATCCGCTTCTGCGTTTCCCCATCTTCCGCTTCTGCGGTGATTTCCCTGCTTTTGCGGACCCGCTAACGTGACATGACTTCCGCTTTTGCGGAATCTTCCTGGGCTCCCCTTGGCTGCTTCTGTGGCTTTCTCACTGCATCTGCGGAACCGCTTAAGTGGCTCCTTATCCGCAGATGCAGAAACAGCAGAAGGCTTAAGGATCTGCTGCAACACCAAGCTTCCAACTTCCGTTTAATCATCTGAATTCACCCCGAGGCCCCCGGGACCTCAACGAAAGGCAACAACACATCCCAAAACATCATACGAACTTGTTCCAATCATCCAAAATCATCAAATAACAATAAATCATCAATTCACATCAGATTCAAGCCTAAGTTTCTTAAAAACTTCCAAATTGCACATTCGATCAAAAACCCGACCAAACGACGTCCGAATGACCTGAAAATTTACATACATATCCAAAATCACCTAACGAAGCTACAGCAACTCTCGGAATTCCATTCCGATCCTCGGATCAAAATATCACCTATCAACCGGAATTCGCCAAAATTCAAATTTCGCCAATTCAAGCCTAAATCTACACCGGACCTCCAAACTCAATTTCGATCACACTCCTAAGTCACAAATCATCCCCCGAAGCTTACCAAATCACCGATATTCACATCCAATCCTTCTAACTATATAGTCAACTTCCGGTTGACTTTTCCAAAATAAGCTTCCTTCCAAGAGGCTAAGTGCCTCATTTCCAACTAAAACCAATCCAATTCTATCTGATTCATTCAAATACTGATATTGAAGCATATAACAATATAATATGGGGAAAACAGGGCGGTAACTCACGTGACAACGGACCGGGTAATCACATGTCCATATTAGTGGGAATGACGATTGGATAGCTACGTGATGAGTATGTTAGTACTGCGAGATATTTCAATATGACTTGGAAGTGTCAAGGAAGATCTGTTGGATGATAGGTGAACTATTAAGTGTATGATTTCCATTGGCATTGGATGTGTAGCTCCAATTATGGGCGCGTGAAGAATCTTTCGTGTCTCCTAGTTGGGAGTGAAGTAAATTTCATGTTGCGGTATGAGTTCATACTTAGGGAGACTAAGTGGTTGTGTAATGTTTATGATGGTGGGAGGTATACGAAAATGTTATATTGAGGCGAAGCAGGTGGGCTATCTCCTACGGAGTGTTCTAAAGTGGTGTGATCCTTATATGTATGTTGGAAGGTCTCATGTCTAAGTGAAAAGTATGTGTTGAAATTTGGAATTTCGGGTCGCTTAAGAGAGTAGGCTTAACTATTGCGGGAATGAATGCGAGAATTGCAAAAGAGTTACAATATGGGATGATATGTGTTTTCACAACTTATAAATGATTTGAGTTTAATCCACTATGTTATTGTGGTATCAATAGAGTAAAAGTGTTATGAGTTATTGAGGGTATTTTGATATATGGCTTCGAGCCAAGTGGGGGAGTCTGCTGTGAGTAGTTGATTGCACGGTTAGGTGCTATGCTGGTTCCAGTTTGAGGCATGTGGGTGAATCAGTTATGGCTTGAGGAAATTGAGACCAAGGATGGCTTGAGTAAAGGAAAGTTTTTATGAAGGTTATATTATGCTTTATAGGGTAAGGAAATCACAGGATGTCTTAGGTTGTTGTTGGTAAAGAATGCTCAGTGCATAGAGCAGTAAGTTGCTTGGGTGTATTGGGATGAGGATTTCATTCTGTGGTGTCGGAGTGCCAATAAGGCACAGGTGGTCCTGTTCGTCGGTTTAGGTAAAACAATTGCAGTTTGAATAAGAGTGAATGACTTGCGAGAATGGTTCTAAGGTATTCAAGAGTCCGCGTACATTAATTGAGTGTTCTAAAGTTACATATGTGGTTAGAAACTGAGTTTCATTGGAAGATGTCAAGACTTGTGGTATTCTATGTTAATGATGGGATTCTATGTATCAGTATCAGGAAAGTAAATGAAATAGAGTTAGATTCGCAGGAAGTTCTTCAGAGTAAAGTATTCTAGAATGTGGTGTTTCTGGGAATATTTGAGAGAGTATTCATCAGTTTATGGGCTTCAGACAGTGTGGTTTATGCTTGGGTCTCGTGTGGTAAGCCTGGGGTGAGGGAATTGTGGTGCTACATCAATGGGGAAATATCAAGTTGAAGACGAATCAGAAGAAATTTGGATATATGGAGTAGCTTGATAGTAGATCAGATCGGCATGGTAAGGATATGGTTAATTCTTTGTGTGTGTTCAAGGTAATGAGTTCGTACAAGTATTTTCGCAACAATGCTTTGGGGTTCCGACGACTTTCTTAGCTTGGTCTAGTTAGAAGGATCCAGTCTTGGTAGTTTAGTTTGTACAAATGGAATTGGGAGAGTTCTTTTTGGGTTTTACCGTAGGTTGGAGATGTATCTTTTCTATGGGCATGCGGAGCATAGGATGTATAGTGAATTTTCTTTTAGATGGGGCCAATGGAAAGTTCTTGACTAGTTGAGTGCGTAAATGTCTGTGGTTTGGAAGGGAGATAAAGATTTCATGTTATCCTCAGATAGTATGGTATATGTGGTATGTTGTGGAGAATCGAGACTTGCATGTGTTAGGTTGTAGTTCAGTTCTGAAGGAAGTTCATAAAACTCTTAAGTAGCGGGTAGCCTCAGATAGTTAAGAGAACAATATTTCTAATTAGAAGTGATTTGACGATAGTATATGTTCAGAAAAAGGGTAATGTGATTGAGTTGATGGCACTTCGGTAGTATTACAGCGCTTTCTTATTGGATCGACTGGTGATATTCGGGTTTGCTTGGTGGCACATGAAAATTTTTAGAGTATCTATCGTGGAATTATTGGGTATTAAAGGTGTGGTATGCTTTTGGACGGCAAAATTGGGATTAGGTACGATGATTCTTGTGCTATATGGAGTTGGAGACTGGGAGTTCTCATGTTCAGGCTATGTTATGGTTCTAGATCGTGCGTATGAGCACTGTTTAGGGACTACCGAGATTTAGAGGCCCGAGTGGATCTCTCTTTGCTTGGTATGTTAGATTTTGGATATGATATTGGGGTTTAGACTGGTTTTCTCAGTGTTGGGTTATTATGGATTATTGTGCTATGGGCTATGACGGAAATACCACAGGTTGATTGGCGAGGTGCATCGGAGTGTGTTCTAGTAGAGTGGTTTATGTTTCGAAGAACCAGCGGACGGCTTGAGAGGATTGCTTTTCTTGATTGGGCCTTCGTGATGGATGTCAGTGCAGAGGTTTCTACCATTGATTCAGTTCAGGTGTTGAGGGACTTTTCAGATGCGATTCTTGTGGTCGGGCATGTCACTGGGCGAGGTTGTGGATTTCAGTATTGACTTGGTGCCGGGCACCGTATCGTATGGCTCCGGCAGGATTTATAGTTATGGAAGGAGCAGCTTTAGGCTTCCTTTGTAAGGAGTTCATTGGCAGGCCAATGTGAATCCGTGTTCGAGCTTGAGTCGGCTTGGTTGGCCCCGAATTGCATTGTTGAGGGGTTTGTTGACTCGACCGTTATTGAGCTTATCAGTGGTCTGGAGAGATCTATGAGTTGCCTTTCTGTGTTGCGAGATGTTATGATTTGTTGGTTATGAGAACGTATGGTGCGGTTCTAGTGGAGGTTCATAGTAGAAGTCGAGCGGAAGAGTAATTGGGTGTTGCTCGGTGAATAGCGTATTGGTTACATCATATCGGGTTTGCGTGGTATATGTTGCTTGTTTCATCGTGGGTGTAACGATTTGCTTTGGTTTCAGACATCAAAATTGTGCGTGGTTGTCAATTTCGAGCATAGTGACTTGAGGTGTCTCATGTGGGGCAGTGTTTGGATAGGATCGCGCATTGCAGCGAAGCTATATGGAGATATGAATTTGCGGGTTAGATTCGTGTGTTATATTCTATGATGTGAGATGGTTTTTCAGTCTTGTATTGTGATGGTACTATTGAGCTGGAGGTACAACTCTTTCATTTGAGTCATTTTCATGATTGAGTATGTTCGGACCATTGCTTATTGGTGGGCGTATTGTGCTAGTTGTGGCTTAAGCCTTTATTGATGTGTCATGTCACCAGGGTGGTGTGTTGAACTAGAGAAGATCGTTGGAATCATTAATAAATACAAACGTATTCGATTTCAACATGTTTGATGAGTAAATATCGAGGTTTGGTTCAAAAATTTGCTATGGTAATTGCTAGAGGATAAATAGCTTCAGGAATGGTTGATCTGAGAAATGGTTATGGTTTATTACGTGTTTCATTTATTATTGGCAGTATATGGAAGTGTTGGAATGAGACTTTAGCTGAAAGAGGTTTTCTATCAGTATTTGGTTGTGTGGCAGCTGTTGTGAATGGAAGTTATCGCTATATGAGTTTGAGTTATGTGGTATATCATATAGTTGCACCTGAGGTTTTAGGTATGGGTTACTACAGTTAGTTTGGGTCTATCCAGAGTATCGGTGTGAGGTTTTGATCGTATTGATGGTTTCAGAATTGGAAAATGGGATTCTATGGCTTATGGGCCAGACTGGATTGTGTAATTTCAGTTGTAGTGTGATAGCATACCTATACGAGGGAGGGTGATGTGGGATCACCCCTTGGTATATGCATGGAAAGGTTATTCAGCGATTGGTTGGCTTCTGGATCAACTCTGAGTACGTTCGAGGACAAACGTGTGTTTAAGTAGGGGAGGATGTAATGACCCGACCGGTCGTTTTGAGCTTTTGCACTTTGATCGCAAGTTCTCGGGCATGATTTTCCCCGCATGATGTATTATGACTGATGTAGATAGTTGGTTTTGGTTTTCACGAAAATCGGTATGAATTTGAAGGAACACTCTCAGTGGAAAGCTCTGAAATTGAAAGATTTGACCAAGAGTTGACTTATATATACATGAGCTCAGATCGGAGTTTTTATGATTTGGTTAGCTTCGTTGGGTGATTCATGACTTAGGAGCGTGATCGAAATCGGTTTTGGAGGTCCGGTGTAGAAATTAGCTTGTTTTGGCGAGGTTAGTATTTTGGCGAATTCCGGTTTACAGGTGAGATTTTGATCTGAGGGTCGGAATGGAATTCCAAGAGCTTCTTTAGCTTCTTTATGTCATTTGTGATGTGTGTGCAAAATTTTAGGTCACTCGGACGTCATTTGGTTAGGTTTTTGATCAATTGCGTGTTTCTAAAGTTTTTGGAAAACTTAGGCTTGAATTCGATGTGGATTGATTATTTTAGTGTTTTTTGATGTGTTTTGATGATTGGAACGAGTTTGGGTGATGTTTTAGGATGGGTTAGCAGATTTGGTTGAGGTCTCGGGGACCTCGGGGTGATTTCAGATGGTCAAACGGACCAATTTCGGCATTTGGAAGTTGCAGATTTTCGGTCATTTTGTTGCAGAGATTTTGGTCATTGCGATCGCGGGGGTGATGTCATGATCGCATAGAAGTAGTTTGTGAGGCAGGAGTTTTGTTCAATGCGTTCGCATTCAATGGTACGTGATTATAGCAGGTTACCAGGTAAGGCATCGCATTCGCATGGGGTCTCCCGCGTTCGCGTATAAGAATTTTGAGGCCCTGTGGTTTGGTTCTTCGCGATCGCATCAGTGTGGTCGCGATCGCATAGATATGGGAATGTGGTCATCGCGTTCGCATGAGCTTGACCGCGTTCGCATAGTTCTTTTGAGGCTTTGGAAATTTTACCCTTCGCAATCGCGAGCCTGGGGCCGCGATCATAGAGAAGGTTTTACTGTAGCTGGTAGAATGGTTTTAAAATATTTTTTTCCGCGAGCCTAAGTTATTTTCCACCATTGCTGAGCATTTTGAGAGCTCTTGGACGGGAATTGAAGAGGGTTTTGAAGAGTATTGATTAGAGGTAAGTTCTATGAACTAAAAACATGATTTAATTGTGAAATTAACCTTGAAATTCATGGAAACTAAGCAAAAAGAAGAAGAATAGGGCTTGTTTTTTTTTTTGAAATTTGAAATTGGGTTTTGATGGGTCATTTGAGCTCAGATTTGGGAGTTCTTGATATGTATAGACTCGTGGGGAGATAAGGAACCCATTAATGTGAAAATTTCTGAGTTTAAAGAAGTGGGCCCGGGGTTTGGGTTTTGGTAATTTCAGGATTTGTGACCGTTATTGATTGTTTTCGATTGGGTTTTGTCCCCTTAGCATATTATGATGTATTCATTGTGGTTTTGGTTAGATTCGATGCGCGTGGAGGCCGATTTGAGGGGCAAAGGCATCGCGAGCTAGAGATTTTGTCGGTTCGAGGTGAGTAATGATTTTAAATGATATCCTAAGGGTTTGAAACCCCGAATTTGCACAACGTAGTGCTATATTGAGGTGAGACACGCGCTAAATGACGAGCATTTACTACTGTGGATTGTGACTTGGTCCATCCCGATTAACGTTTTTACCGTGTATTTGACTGAGACTTAATTGTTATCATCATGAATTGGTATTAATGCCATATTTGGGCTTCGTGCCAATTATTTGGACCCTTCGGGGATTTTTATCACTATTTCCTCACTGTTTTGACTTATATTTAAACCCAGTCCTATAGATAATTTTTGTTTTACAAACTAAGCCATTTTTATACAGATTTAAAACTCAAATGATATTTATAAATGATATTTTGGGCTGAGAAATACTGTTTTACAAATGCCCGAGGGGCTTGTGATGATTTTCGAACTGAGTGAGGTCGAGGGCCATATGTGAGAATATGCTGAGTGATATGAGGCCGAGGGCCTGAGATACATTTATATGCCACGAGGTGGCTTGAGTGACGTGAGGAGGCTTTCAGGCCTTGTGAGTGATGCGAGGAGGCTTCTAGGCCTTGTGAGTGATGTGAGGGGGCTTTCAGGCCTTATGAGTGATGTGAGAAGGCTTTAAGGCCTTATGTTGATATAGCGCTTGGGCCGTAAGGGGCCTTCCGGAGTCTGCAAACCCACAGTGAGCAGGGGTACCCATTATGCTGAGTGATTGATACTGAGCCCGAGGGGCTGATATGAGTGTTTCTGAGAGTGAGCCCGAGGGGCTGATATGAGTGATTGTGAGGTAGCCCGAGGGGCTGGTACTGTTTTGAGATATTGCCCGAGGGGCGAGCTTTTATGTGCTCATTTTGCATACTTACTTGTCTTTTACTTGCTATACTGTGGTATTTGTGCCCGAGGGGCGGATTTCTGTGCATATCGGCACTAATTGTTTTGAAATTATTTCGCAGCTGTTGAAAAGACTATTTTCAAAAGAGCTTTAAACTGAGCCAAGAGATTTTCTAAAGATTTTCACAGTTCACTATTTTCTCAAAGGATTGTACACTGCTTCTATACAGCATGTTGGTTGCTTTACGTGATTTCTTACTGCTCAGTTGTTATTTACCTTTATTACTCACTGAGTTGGAGCACTCACTTTACTCCCTGTACCTCGTGTGCAGTTGCAGGTATTTATTCATCTGGTAGCGGGTATTGGCTGTTTGGAGCCAGAGCTGTAGGAGTTTAGCAAGGTGACTGCTAGCGTTCGCAGCACCATTTCTTTCTATGTTATTCGTTATTCTTGTTCAGTACATTTCTAGACTTGTAAATGTAATTACACTCTTATAGATGCTCGTGACTTGTGACACCCCGGTTTGGGCTGTGTTTGGGTTGTACTTCCTCTAAGTAATGTTATTAAATCACCTTTAAAATTGTTCATTCCTGTTTATCTATTTTCGAAAAAGGCAATTTGGGTTGGTTGGCTGGTCTTGTCCTCACGAGAGGCGCCATCACGACCGGAGTGGGGTTTGGGTCGTGACAGTAATGAACGAGCTTCCAAAGATACTCTACTCGTAGAAGCTAGCAGTACTTATATTATTTCCCCTCTTATGGAACAATTGATGTTGACGTTGCTTCTCTTTTTCTTTTGTTATCAATGTTGTTGGTACTCTTAGAAGCTAGCAGTACTTCTACCGAGCCTTATGATGGCCGGATATATTTTTACCAAGCCTATTACAGCCGGGTATGATATGATGATAATGATGCCCACAGAGGCGTATGTTTTAAAAGTTTATGTATATATACATATGTATCATGCATTTCATGTCAGTCGCCCTCAGAGGTATCCAGATGTTACAAGTTATATATTCTCTGTCCCTACTTACATTATTGTTTGTACTTATGGTTCTCTTCCTTAAATACTCAGTACTTTATTCGTACTGACATATTTTTATTTTTGAATGCTGCATGTCGTGCTGCAGGTCCAGATAGACAGGCAGGCGCAACTCCCCCACCACAGTAGGCTGTCCAGTTCAGCGGTGATTGGCCAGATCCCTTATTCGGACTTGCTGTGGTCTTGGTATGCAATTTTGTTATAGATATTATGGGTATGTCGGGGCCCTGTTCTGGCAATGTTGCAGCACTTATGTTCCTTTAGAGGCTCATAGACAGATGTCGACTCATGTATAGTTTGGTATGCCTTGTCGGCTGGTTTTTGTTGTATAGTCTTTCATGGTAGCGTGGCAGCTCGTACCTTATATATAGTTTCTTGATTTTCTGGTCATCCCATGTTATGTATGTTCATGCCATCATATTTTATTGTTGGTTGTCGATGATCCATGTCTACCATTTATATTCATCTCGTCGACCCTAAAAGATAATAAATAAGGTTAGATAAAATGTACGTTGGTGCTCGGCAAGTATGACCGGGTGCTAGTTCAACTCGATTATTTCCTAAATGACTATTGAACAGAAGTAGGTCGGAAAAAAAATATCAAGAGAAAGACAATCAAATGGAAGTTAGAGTGTACCTTATTACACTTTAGAGCCAACTTTCTTATAGCATCGAAAATCCAATTTCCTCAGGCCCTCTTCACCTACGACATGAAAATAAATTTCTTTTTCAAGCAAGATTTCAAATTATAAAAATGAAACACTTTTTGAGAATGAAAAGCTTTGATCATGCACCAACTTTAATTATCCCTAACAAGCATCTAAATGGAATATAGGATCAATAAAGTACTGAATATCCATCAAAATATAAACAAATTATCAATATTCTCATAATCTCAGTCAGTACTAATACCAATTGCAATGCCAGAATATTGATGCCATACACTCTCTCCCTCAACTATGAAAGTGCGAGTTCATGTTTCATTAGATCTTCAACTATAATCCACAACTGTGAGAAATGAAAAATTTATAAATGTATAACAAAGATTCTGGAAGATAACCACAAAAAATTTCTCTAATTGATAATTAAATTTTTATGGCTTTCTTAATACTTTAGAAGGTCACTACACTTATAACTTATGAACTATAAAAGAATGAAGGTCAAACAGAAGGTATGCAACTTGCGTGTTGGAAGATATGCTCTCAATTTCGTTTTTGTACTTTTTAAGATTCTCATGGAGAAATAAGATTTCAGTTATATTTCAAAGTCAAGAATATTTCTTTTTTTATAAGTTTCAAAGTCGAGGATTCTACTATGAAGGCTCCATACCTCGAAACAAGTTAATTGGGCAGCAATACATTATAAAACCAAAATAGATAGGAACCTATACCCGGATTGTTCACATTAGGAGGGTCTATTTTGTCCCTTCTTTTTTGGGCGCTAAAGTTGAATCCCCTCATTGGATTAAACTCCCGTCAATTGAATAATCATGTATATGGTCCTCAATGAGTAATCACCAATTCATTTTCAGAAGCTACCACCACTCAGAAAGTTCTAATGTTGATGTACTTTCTTAAATACTTAAATATAGCTATTCTTTCTTCTAGTCATTCACTCAAGCTGTATTCTCATTAATATTTTCTTCCAAGTCATACAATCTCCTTTTCTACTCAAAACTGCTACAATGTCCGAACAAAATTTCTGAATCATTAATCATACTTGCATAAGTTTGACCTAGCCAACTCTCAACAACTCAAGAAAGTAACCATAGAGTAGAAAGTTTATTGAATTGCATAAAACAATATCGTACAGTAAGAAAATAAAATAGGAATACCTACTCATGTGAAGGGCAAATCAACAAATACTTGTAAGTTTACAAATATGTCCAAGACGAAAATACATTTCAAATTTACATCAACACTTAATAAAAAGGCGTATACAGAAGTTTAAGAAGAAGAAAAATAGAGGGGAAAGAGAAACCTTGAGAGGATATAGACCAACTTTGAGATAGAAGGCAATGTGTTCTCTTCGGCTTCCCTTAACCACTTTTCCACCTAGCGCGTCCCTAGAAAAAGGTAAATAGAATATTTTAACAAAAATCTTCAATAATACTACACGAGTTTTTTGCAACAAAATTCTATGTGGAGCGAAGATCAGGAATGGGGAATTGATACAAGGCTTACTACAGGAGTAAATAACCAGGAATCAAATTAAAGAAGATAACCTGAAGGAAAACCCAATAATCGAAGTTGTCTCTATAGATATTGAAATGATTCAAATTTGGTAAAATCCAATAATCCAAGCGTCTCTGTAGACGATGAAAAAAATTCAAATTTCGCCCCTAATATTCAGACAAAGATAAATAAAATGTTCGAGTGAGAGAGAAATGAAAGTGTTGAAGAGGGTAGATAAAATTGGCGAACAATGGAGAAGCAAGTTAACAAAGAGAATTGGAAACAGGGTATGAAACGTGGCTATTCGATTGCTCGATGAAAGACACGTAACAGTAAGTAGTTGAAAAGTCTAATATGCCCTCAGTTTTTAAAGTATTGCCTTAAAGAACATAGGTCGAAACCTGTGGCTATATATTTCTCTTTGTAACTAAGCAGAAAGTGAAAGGAAGAACCGGTACAGCTTTCTCGTTATCATTTAAAAAGTCATAGAGACTCTATTCTTTAATTTCAACTCGATTTTTCCTAAATGACTATTGAACAGAAGTAGGTCAAAAAAAATATCAAGAGAAAGACAACAAAATTGAAGTTAGAGTGTGCCTTAATATACTTTAGAGCCAACTTTCTTATAGCATCGAAAACCCAATTTCCTCAAGCCCTCTTCACCTACGACCTGAAAACCAATTTCTTTTTCAAGTAAGATTTCAAATTATAAAAATGAAATAATTTTTGAGAATGAAAAGCTTTCATCATTCACCAACTTTAATCATCCCTAACATGCATCTAAAAAGAATATAGGATCAATACATTACTAAATATCCATCAAAATATTAAACAAATTATTAACATTCTCATAATCTCAGTAAGTACTAATACTAATAGCAATGCTAGAATATTGATGCCATACACTCACTCCCTCAACTATGAAAGTACGAGTTCGTGTTTCATTAAATCTTCAACTATAATTTACATCTGTTAGAAATGGAAAATTCATAAATGTATGACAAAGATTCTAGAAGATAACCACAAAAAATTCCTCTAATTGATAATTAAATTTTTATGGCTTTTCTTAATACATTGGAAGGTCACTACACCCATAACTTATGAAGTATAAAAGAATGAAGGTCAAACAGAAGGTATGTAACTTGCGTGTTGGAAGATATGATCTCAATTTCGTTTTCGTACTTTTAAAGATTGTCATGGAGAAATAAGATTTAAGTTATATTTCAAAGTCAAGAGTACTTATTTTTTTATAAGTTTCAAAGTCGAGGATCCTACTATGAAGGCTTCATACCTCTAAACAAGTTAATTGGGTGGCAATATATTATAAAACCAAAATAGATGGGAACCTATACCCTGATTGTTCACATTAGGAGGGTCTATTTTGTCCCTTCTTTTTTGGGCGCTAAAATTGAACCCCCTCATTAGATTAAACTCCCATCAATTGAATAATCATGTATATGGTCCTCAATGAGTAATCACCAATTAATTTTCACTCAGAAAGTTCTAATGTTGATGTACTTTCTTATATATTTAAATATAGCTATTCTTTCTTCTAATCATTCACTCAAGCTGTATTCTCATTAATATTTTCTTCCAAGTCATACAATCTCGTTCTCTACTCAAAACTGCCACAATGTCCGAATAAAATTTTCTGAATCATTAATCCTACTTGCATAAGTTTGACCTAGCCAACTCTCTAAATCTCAAGAAAGTAACCATAGAGTCCAAAGTTTATTGAATTGCATAAAATAATATCGTACATTAAGAAAATAAAATAGAAATACCTACTCGTGTGAAGGGCAAATCAACAAATACTTGTAAGTTTACAAATATGTCCAAGAGGAAAATACATTTCAAATTTACATCAATACTCAATAAAAAGGCGTATCACAAGTTTAAGAAGAAGAAAAATTGAGGAGAAAGAGAAACCTTGAGAGGATGTAGACCAACTTTGAGATAGAAGGCAATGTGTTCTCTTCGCCTTCCCTTAACTACTTTTCCATCTAGCTCGTCCCTAAAAAAGGTAAATAGACATATTTAACAAAAATCTTCAATAATATTACACGAGTTTTTAGCAACAAAATTCTATGTGGAGTGAAGACCGGGAATGGGGAATTGATACAAGGGTTACTACAGAAAGAGTAAATAACCAGGAATCAAATTAAAGAAGATAACCTGAGGGAAAATCCAATAATCGAAGCCATCTATACAGATATTGAAATGATTCAAATTTGGTAAAATCCAATAATCCAAGTGTCTCTTCAACTCGAAGCATCTCTGCAGACGATGAAAAAAATTCGAATTTGGCCCCTAATATTCAGACAAAGATGAACAAAATATTCGAGTGAGGGGGCAATGAAAGGGCTGAAGAAGGTAGAGAAAATTGGTGAACAATGGAGACGCAAGTTAACAAAGAGAATTGTAAATGGGGTATGCAACATGGCTATTCAATTGCTCGATGAAAGGCACGCAACAACAAATAGTTGAAAAGTCCAATATTGCCTCAGTTTGTAAACTATTGCCTTAATGCTTAGAGTTTAGAAATACAATTTTACCACTCGATTTAACACACACTTGCCATAAGATTGCAAAGTTAAAAATCATATAGAGAACCTAAAAGAAGATAGGGCAGAAATTAAAAGAAGAAGAAAAGGATCTCGGGAAAATCATAGGAAAAACATGGGAAAAGAACCTACAACAATCACTGAACTTCAGAATCGAAACTAACAATGATGAAGAGAACCTAGAAGAAACCCAAAATGGAAAAAGAACAAAGGAAAAGTAGAAAAAAGATACGTGCAAAATTGATTGAAAGCATACTTGCAGCTAGATTTGCGCATGAAGAGAATCAGGATGAAGATCTGAGAATCACTCTCAAAATTTGAATTGAAGGAAAACCTAATACTTTGTATGTTGTGTGCTAAAAAATACACGTGAAGCCATTTATAAGTTACGCGTAGAGTTTGTACACAAAAATTTAGCCACGTATATGATATTTTGAGAACTGACGCGAAATGACTAATATACCCTCAAATTTTTTTTAAATGACACGAAACACACATGTCGAAACTCTTTCTCTTCTATATAATAAAAAGATAAAGAAAAGTGGCTTTGCAGTAGTTTAGTGACCATATAAATATAAATGTATATGAACTGCACTCGTCTTATTAGGCATTATTTATCAATTAGATATCTCAGTTCTTTAAGAAGCACGACTCAATGCCCGTGAGTGTACACATATATCAAACACTATTGCAGCACGAATGCTCTCTCTTTTTGTGATCTCTAACTTTCTCTCAGCAGTAATTACAGTAGTCTGTTAAAATTATATTACTATTTAGTTCATGATGAAAATAATCCAAAAGAAATATACTTGTTAATAATTTTGTAATCACATTTGAGATCTATTTTTATTCGATAAGGGACATTTTAACTATAACTGGGTAGTAGATCAAGAACATTGTCTTTGAGAAAATAAAACTAAGCTCCCATATTTTTATTCGATACGGACATGTTTTTCGGTCCAACGGATTGAAGCGAAATGGGGCAACCAACCGAAAAGAAGATGAAGAATTGAGGGCTATGCTCACATTTTACCATATTAAAGAAAACATCAATACTCTTCAAACATCAATACTCTTCATCGTTTCTGTGATATGTGGCAACTAAACATAGATCACTTTGTTTTGCTGCAGTTATTTCATTAGTTTCACAGAGATAGCCAATCCATGCCCAATTTAACATCGAATTCTACCATACATAACAACAATAGATCCACTCGAGTCTCCAGATCCCCAATAGTTGTCACACCTCCTTTTTTCGAAGAAATATAGTAATAAAGAAAGGAGTTTTTCCATTTTAAGGACAATCGAAACGGGATTCGTTTTTATTTAAGAAATCAGAGTCGCCACTTGGGAGATTTATGGTGTCCCAAGTCACTGGTTTGAATCCCGAATCGAGGAAAAGGTTTGACTTTGTATTACAGTCGCGAACCAGAAACCTGAGTAAGGAATTCTGTTAACCCGGGAGAAGGGGTTAGGCACTCCCGAGTTCCGTGGTTCTAGCACGGTCGCTCAACTGCTATATTTGGCTAAATTTTGATTTTAATACATGTTAAACTTATAGTGCAATTTTAAAGTTATTTACCGCTTTTTATCAATTATTTTTATTTAAGAAAGTGAACGTCGTTTAAGAATATTTTTTTCGGATCACGTCACATGAAATGCACCCGGATCCTCGATACATTCTTATTCGACGTTTTCGGATTTGGATTTGGGTCGCATGAAATGCACACCCGTATTAGGAAGGTAAAATTATAAAGGAACGCGCCTAAAGCGACTAACGTGTTATTAACTTTGCGAGGGCCACGGAAATTTGCTAAATGGCTTGTCCCGAATCTCTAAGTATTTTTAATAAGTAATTAATGAGGGCCACGCAATTGTATTTTTGATTTGGCGAGGCTCGTCTCATTTTTATTATTAAAGGTCAATCCTAAAGTAAGCTAAATTTTTTTAGTCTTTATTAGTCTCTATAGGCCAATTAATTCACAAATATAAATTCAAGCCTCGAATTCAAGTCCGAATTCAAACAAAAGGGAGGATCCTTTTAGCTTGAACCCGCTACCTAATCCAAAATTTGATTTTATATTTATGAAGTAATTTCCTATGTCCTAAGGCTAGCCTACCCGAGTGTGGACGGCCTAAACATGCTCCTAACGGACAAAGGAAGTAATAAAGGCAAAATCTAAGCTCAATTCTCCCTTCATTTTAATACCCAAATCCCAGAACCTATTTGCGCTTCCCTTTTCAATTTTCTTTAAAAATGGAATGCAATCGAAATGTAATTCTAGAAGACATACATGTCATAACAGCCATTTAATCAAGTAGCGATATCACTGAACTATCACATAGCAGAAAAATCAACAAAATAAAGGATGAAATAGTAATGGATGTCAAATAGAAAATTTTCAAACAAACATGTAACTAGACTCAAAAGAGTAGAGTTTCAAAATAATCCAAATGTCCAAATGATAATTTGTGATGGGTACTATACAGATACAGTTCAACTCCAAAATGATGGCAGTCAAGTTATAGCCAAGTGAGACAACAGCTGAATGCAATTCAAGAAAACAATACATAAGAATCTGGGCATAACTTCTTTCAAACACTAGCAGAAGACGAGCAGAGCAGGATCAAAGCTCTAAACTAAAGAAAATAGAATAAGGAACAGACTAAAATGCAGCACCTTCAAGCACTGAAAAAACGAACATGCTGAAACAATCATTTTTTGTAAAACCTGACCATTTTTTAAATAATACCATCAAACATTTTCAATAGTAGCATCACTACAACATTAAGTAAGAAGAGAAATTGAAATATGGTCACACAAAAACAAAGAAAGATTTCGTTCCCAGGGAAAACCAACAGAACAAAATCGGAACATTTAACTTCTAATACAAAGATCTTAAAGTTTACCATGATAAAGGATTGCCAACATGAGATTTTTTTATTAACGTTATAACACGAGAAACCAAAGAAAGAGGGGAGGGGCAACACTGTGACATTGCAAGGAAGAGATGACTTTAGTTTCATAGATACTGCCCTGAAACTTGCAATTTTAACAAGAAAAACTTGCTTCTCATTAGATGCACATGCCAAAATTCACATCAGATATCCAAAGCCTTTGTGCCATTAAAATAACACACCACAGAACTTTTACTTTATAAGAAGGATATTCAACTCATTTAATCAAGTAAAGCTTCAATCCCTTAAGAACCAAAAGAACAAACTGATTGAATAGACTAAAGGATTCCTATACTGTACCAAAAGGCCTAAATCAGTGAAAAATACACTTTCACTCAAGTACACAGCTCCATTTTACCATATGAATTTCAGATGAAATTTAACAAATCCTCAAGACAATCTCGGCAGTAAATGACCAAAATTGGATGAGGACTTAAAAGTTGTCAAGAAAATATCACTAATCAACTAACTCTCTACAATCCTAAGTGCAAACCATCACATATGTTCGAATGGACTTCAACAAAAATTAAGAAAACCAAAGCATCTAACTAACATGAACATAGATAGAGTATAATCAGTCCAAAAGCTAGTCACGCTTCATGCTAGTCAAATAATGGAAAGAGGAATCGAACATTCTTTTCATGAGTGCCTATTCAAATAGAAACTAATACCAACTCAAAGGCAATGTTTCATGCTCACACTATCAGGTTCGAAACCAAACATACTCTATGATTAAACTTTGGAATTTCAGCATATAAGAACAATTTTATGTCAACGGGCCAACAGATACTAGCAAGGAAACTTTGCAAATATCAGTCTACTAGTCGAACTAAAATTAACAGTAATATGACATTTCAATAATCCATATAACTACTAGCCAACTCTGATTTCAATCAATGCATATTGAAATCAGTTGAGTCTAAGATTATACGATATTTGAACACACAAACGAAATAGAATACCAAAAAAAAATGTTATAGAATACTCAACGAGCTCACAACTTTCAAAAGCATCACAAACAGACTATTCGATTCAGGGAACTTATACAAGGAGCTATTTCAATTTATTAAAACCATAGGATCAATCCTTTAAACGAGAGGCAACCAGATTCGTATTTAGAATATACTTCTAATGCAAAGACGAAACAGAACTTATCTATATCGAATAGAACTTATCTACAATCCACAATATTCAGAAATCTATAAGAATCCGACTCTACTACATACTTATTCAATCATTTTTGTTCCAAACTTT
>MU741266.1:0-12604 GCA_026770625.1 Nicotiana glauca
ATCAAATCTTCCACAGCCTTTTTCAATGTCCAGCAGTCATTGGTATGATGGCCTTCTACCCCTGAATGGTATGCATACCTGACACCCGCTTATATGATGGTGATTCTGGATTTTGCTCGTTCGGGGGTATGTGTTACAGCAAATTCATCTGGACAAGCTTAGGGAACAAAGTGGAATAGGGTTCACCGATTGGTGTAAAAGTTTTTCGTCTAGGTGGTTCCCGAGGGCGGAAGTTATTTTGTGGTGGTCGGGGGTTATATTGGTTTTGGTAAGGTGGCTGGTTTCTCTGGAATGGAGGTGAGTTTCGGTTAGCTTGTGGTTACGGGCGGCCGAAAGGTTGAGCATTCATTACCGCATAAGGTGGAGGAGCATAAGTCATATCTGTGTGAGGGTAATAGTGCTGAGGGGCTCTTTCTAAAAACACCGGTCTAGGAGCCCGGTACCTTCTTTCGCCCGATGCCGCCATCACTGTTTCTTCTTTCTTCTTGCCCTTATCCATTCCTCCAGACCCACCTTGGATGGCTTGGGAGGTTGCCCTTATGGCTGACTGGCTCAAGATTCTGCCCGTTTTTAGCCCATTCTCTACCATCTCCCCAATTTTTATTGCCTCTGCAAAAGGCTTACCCATAGCGGACATCATGTTTTGAAAATAATCTGCCTCTTGATCCTGTAGGAAGACAATGACCATCTCAACCTCATCCATTGGAGGCTTCACTCTTGACGCCTGTTCACGCCATTTGATTGCATATTCGCGGAAACTCTCTGAGGGCTTTTTCTTTAGGTTTGCCAGGGAATTCCTATCTGGAGCAATGTCTATATTGTACTGAAATTGTCGGACAAAATCTCGGGCAAGGTCATCCCAGATATGCCATCGAGATATGTCTTGATCCATGTACCATTCCGATGATATGCCCACCAAGCTTTCTCCAAAGTAAGCCATTAATAACTCTTCTTTTCCACCAGCCCCGCGCAATTGATTACAATACTTTTTGAGGTGAGCAATGGGATCGCCATGTGCATCATACTTTTCGAACTTTGGCATCTTGAATCTCAAAGGCAGGTGCATGTGAGGGAACATGCACAAATCATTGTAAGAAACACTCATCCTGCTCCGGGGCTTTAGGGGTTTTTTCTTGCCCCGGTGTGATCTCATATGGTGGCCGGGAGTAGGCATATTGAGGATAGTGAGGAGGGTCGGCCTGAAAAACTGGTTCTGAAATGTGAAGACCGAAGGGTCAAAAGCATGTTTTGGTATCGATGGTTGGGTAGTTGCAGAAGATGGTGGAGCTGTAAAGATGTTGGGAGCAATTCTAGATGGGAACACTTGGGGATGATCCTCAGAGGGTGTTCCGAAAAAGTTAGCAATCATGGTAGGTTGACTCGGAGGAATATTTGGGCGACTGATGGGGACAGTAGTAACCCCTCTAGATCTTGGGAACAACTCCAGGAATCCAGGGATATTGCTTGGGGGTTCCTTCCCGTTGTTCCAAGTATCCCACATTTCCATCAAACGTAAGCGCAGGATCTGATTTTCTTCAGCTGTATAGGATTCAGAGGTCGGGATCCCAGAGATTGGGCTATCTTCAGGTATGGGGACTGCAGGCAAGGTCATTTCTGACGACATCTCTGTTTTTTCCTTTGGATTTGGTGAAGTATCGATGCGAGGCCAGTTTACCACCAACCAACCACGGTTTCTAAAATACTCAGCTGGAAAGACAGCAATAACGGTTAGTATGAAATAAGTAACAGATAGGTAACTGCACATTGGAGTGTGATGCACCTATACAGTTAAATGGATATCTACATGTTTGCTTCAGTTGCATGCGTCATTCCGGATTTTCTTCTTATTCCTTTTCTCTTTTCTTTCTCTTTTTGTTTTGTTTTCTTTCATTTTCTTTTCCTGCTTCTCTATTTTCATTTTCTGTTTTTTCTTTTCTTTGGCCAAGGTATTTATCTCAATGCCTTGTTTTTTTATTTTGTGTTTCTTTTCTCTCTTTTTTTTTCTTTAATTTATTTCCCTCGTATTTCTCTTTTTCTCTTTTTCTTAGGATTACGGTCGAATCTTATGTAGATTGCCTACGTATCATGTCCCCGCATGAATCAGACCAAGCGTAGTTCTTGCAAATAAATGCAACAGTAAGAAAGTAATTTTTTTGGGAATTTTCAATTTTTCATTAACAACAACTGCAATTACAAAAAGCTACTAGACATTTGTTTTTTTTCTTTGCAAAGGAAATTACAAAAATAGACTCAAAAGCAAAATACATACTCGATTAACTAAGAGTACATCAATGCTTCAAATCCTGGGGCCCGCGGAGCATCGTTTGGCATTGCCGCGGGCCTGCGTATGAGACCCCTTTGCAACTGATTTAAATCATTCATGACTTGGCGAACAAATATCATCACTGAGGCAAAGGACGCAGTACGACCCATTCGCTCGCCGGCCTGACACTTCATGACAATATAGTGGGCAATGTTTCTGATCCTTTCTCTGATTCGGCCCTTTTCTTGGAGGAGCCGGCTTATTTGTTGTGTACGAGCTTCTAGCACCTGCGTGTCCTGGAAGTGCAAATCTTGTAGCAGTTTAATTTCCCTTTCCATCTATGTAATTAACCTATGGCACTGGTTCATCTCGACTCAGAATTCTTTATCCCGCTGGGCTGTCTTTTCCTCCATAGTATTCATTTTTTCCTTCACCTTGGCGATCGTCCCCTTGTAGTTTCTCCTCATTTGCTGCACAAATTGGGCTCTTTCTTCAGTCCTTTTGGCCCACTGCGCCCGGAGTCTTGCCATATTTCCCTCGAATTTTTCTAGTTCTTCTTGGCAGTCCAAAATTTATTTCCTTAACCCTTTAATTAACCTCTCATCAGATAGACTTCTTTCTTGATTTCGGGCATCTATTTTCATTTGCTTAATTTGGGCTTTGATCGCTTCGTTCTCCTGAGCTAATTTCTTTTTATCACCCTCGTCGGCTGTAGCCTGTACACTTTTGTCGAATTGGAGGTCCCAGACCTGTTGCTCCAACCGTCCTTTTCTAGCTCGGTACTCCATCTCCTTTGCTTGCCAATTCCATTGAACTTGGACCCCATTGGTAAACTGCTGCACGTGTGGTCTTTTAGCGGGTCTTTCTGGGATTTGAAATCTTTTGCCAAACCATGTCAGATACTTGGGATCTACCTCGCCTCTAGCTTGGTCTTGTATTATGGTTTTTGGCTCAAGGAACCGGCACTCATTCCATATCTTTCGAATTCTACCTTCAAGAAATGCAGCCTTCGGGTCTAACTCAATGAATTGCTCACTCAGGTCTTCATCATTATGCACTGTCTAGAATCTTCCAAATTGTCGCAAAACCCGGTAAGGAGCGTAAAGTTGTATGCTTCGGATGCCCATCAAAAGAATATAGGGGACCTCTACTGATGTGTATATAGCTTCAGTAGCGGGAAGCCAACCATAAACCCATTCGACTTTATCTGCGGTCAAGGATCTTAAGCATGATGACCAGGCCTTAGTACTTTCAGGGAACTCAATACCTGTTACCCGATTCCCAAATTCTGCAATACAACTCAACCCAGTTAAACCTTAGTTCATATAGCATGTGCGGTGACAGAGGTGTTCTTGCATCCACAACTATAAGAGCAAATTGCAACCTTGGAAGAATTTCTCGCCTTTGCGACATTTGGTCAGAGCTCGGTACATTTCTGCTATAATCAGAGGAACCACTGTGCTAGTAGGTTTTTTCATGGCAACATCTAGCATCCCTACCAGGCCGAGGTCTATATGACCATCTTTTCTCGGACAAACCACTAATCCCAGAAAGGCCACCATAAAGGCTAATCCCCGTCGAGCCTCCTATTTGTCTTTATTTTCGGTATGTGTCAAGCCGATATTGAGATCCTCGAAACCTTTTGGGTTACCATACCGGTGATATAGGAAATGCAATGTACAACACCCTTCTGCCAGATACGGGTCCTGAATATCCCAGCTAATGTTTAACAAATCCAAGAACCTATGAAGGGTTACTAGTCGTGGTGCCAGTGGGTAACTTCCTCGCAAGTTCCCGTTGAGACCCGCATATCCCGTGATCTCCTCTAATGTAGGTGTGAGTTCAAAGTTTGGAAACCGGAATACGTTACGGGTCGGGTCCCAAAATGGTATTAGTGCCTTAATGATATCTTTCCTTGGTTTGATGTCCAGTAGATCAACTAGACCACCCAAAATTTTAACCACGGTATCTCTGCTTCCTTTTCCTAGATCGTGCCACCACATGTGAAGTTTGAAGGGGATCTCACTTAGGACTGAGAAGTCCTCGATGTTACTTGAAGTCATCCTGCACATTTATTTAAAAAGGGAATTTTAATGACTTATTTTTACAAACTGGCTATTTTTTGCAAAATTCTTTATTTAATCAAAACAAGGATTTGGTTTTGCGAATATGGCCTTTCAGCACTTCTGGGAGGAAGATTTTAAGGTTGTGACCGCAAACCATTTAAAATGACTCAGGGTGGCTGTTCTTGCTAAAACGGCCTTCCGGCGCCCTTTTGGGGACATTCAGCTTATTTTAACAAGAATGACATCACCCGACTTTATTTATGATAAAATTAAAATTTTGGTTATTTTTTGCAAAAAAGGGTGGTTTGACCCGATGAGGGTTGCCTACGTATATCACATCTGGTGAGAATCAAACCAGCGTAGTTCGGGCAGATTTGCCAAAATCAAGACTATTTTGAACAATAATTTTCTTTCTATTTTTTTAAAAATATTTTTCTCTTTTTTTTCATTTTTTCAAAAATCCGGCAGCATTTCGGTACTATTTGGGCATTGGTTTTTTAAAGAAAATGGTTACTCTCATTTAGTCCTAACACTGTTATTTTCTCAATTTCTCTCTTTTAGACAAGCCGGTCAACATGCAGAGCCGAGCAAATAAATGCGCAAGTAGCACGTAAGATGCATCAGGATGGTCATTTTATTTCGGGTCACCTGTCCTAGACGGACCCAACCCCTGTGTTAAGTCCCCTAAGTCAAATGCACATGATGCAGACAAACGTTCCTACTAGGGATCCGGCATGAGGTTTTGTTCTTCTAGGTTTAAACCCTAGGTTTATTGATCTAGACCTGGCTTACCCAAGCGGACAACTCGAGCCGAGGGGGAGGCAGCGTACCGAGGATATAGAAGCTCCACCGGCTTTGCAACTTATCCAACCTCGTTCTAAATTGGGAAAGACTCTAAACAGAAGAGAAGCTACACAAAGTACACCCTTCCCCATGATGTAGAAGACTCAGAGAGAGGAAGGGATTCGCGACAATTTATATACAATTCAACAAATATCAAAGTGGTAAAATATTTAGCACATATAGAATGGAAGCATGAAGAAAAATCAGATAAAGCCAAATATAATAATTATACTAAGCTCGAATTCTTTGAACCCTGAACCGGAATTCTGGGTTCGTATTTCCCAGCAGAGTCGCTAGAGCTGTCACACCTTCTTTTTTACAAACCTACCCCGAAGGATAAATGTATGAGGGAGTTTTTTCATTTAAAGTGATATTATTCGAATTGGGATTATTTATATATTTTTTAGAGTCGCCACTTGGGATAGGATTGGCTTTTGGTGTCCCAAGTCACCGGTTTAAATTAAATCCCAAATCGAGGAAAATTGTTGACTTCCCAATTGGAGTCTGCGAACTAGAAATTCTGTGTAAGGAATTCTGTTGACCCGGGGGAAGGTGTTAGGCATCCCCCGATCCCGTGGTTCTAGCACGGTTGCTTAAATTATTATAAATGGCTAAAATCTATTTTTTATACATGCTCCAACCTATAGTGTAATTTTTATAATTATTTACTGCTTTTTAGTTATTTTTACGAAGGTGAACGTCGTTTAAGAATGTATTTTCAGATCACGTCACATGAAATGCACCCGGATCCTCGACACATTCTTATTTAACGTTTTTGAATTTGGATTTGGGTCGCATGAAATGTACACCCGTATTTAGGAATGTAATTTGATTAAAATCGCGTCTAAAAGAGACTAACGTGTTGTTAGCTTTTGGGAAGGCCGTGAAATTTGTTAAACGACCTGTCCCGAATTTTTAAATATTTTAATTAAGTAATTAATGAGGGCCCCGTAATTTGTATATTTGTTTGGAGAGGCTCGTCTCATTGTATTATTAGAAGGCCAACCTAAAGCAAAGTAAAATTTTTTATTTTATTATTTGTCTCTAAAAGGGTCAATTATTTTACGAATATAAATTAGGGCCTCGAATTCAAGTTCGAATTGAAACAAAAGGGGAAAACCCTTTTAGCTTGAACCTGCTACCTAATTCAAAATCCAATTTTATATTTATGATTTAATTCTCTTTATTCCTAGGGTAATAAAAAAAACTTTTTGGGCTTCTAGCAATTTTTAGGCCTGAAGGAATGGGGTTTAAATCTTGAATTGAATTCTTTAAATTAGGCCCAAATTGTTGGCCCAATAATCTGAATTGAGAAGGACAAAAGAGGGCTGCTGGTTGAGGGATCAAATCTCAGCAAGAACACCACAGTGTCCAAATGGCTATGAAGCCAACATCAAGCCCACATAGCAGCCATAATAGGGCATGACCAAAAATAGCATAAACATTCATTATGACAGTAGAATTAGCAAGTATTCCAAATTTTTAAATCAATTCTTGTAACAAACGTGATCATGATATTTGCAAATCACTGAGCCACATACTCATTGTACTTTTCACAAAATTATATTAAGTACTAACTAATTAGTAGTAGAAAAGATTATGCATGCTTTGATCAATTGGAATGTGTTAATCAAACTATAATTCTAATTAGTTTATTTAAATCGTTACTGTCTAAGAAGGACAGTAGCAAATTAATTTGCGAACTTAATTTCTAATAGGAAGTTATGCCACTGTTTGTTTAAGGCCATTAGCTAATAAGCTACAATACTAATTATTCAAAATCATTGCTTTCAGCTCACATCTAACCAAATCCCATTGTTACTGATAACTATGAACTTATATGCATGTAATAAACCTTCAAATCGACTCAACAATCTAATTAAAAATAGCCTACTGAACTAATCACACTTCATGCCATTTTGAAGGTTCAATCCCACAATTCAATATTATACAACATTGAATAATAGTCAATCTTTAAGAAACAGTCCTAATTACAATTCTCAATTTATTAATACAACTGAAGTAAATATCAGATGAATCAACTAATACAGTACATAAAGCTAATTATCTAAATGAACAGTAGCATAAAATTCAAACACAAATATAAATTTTTATTGTATAAAACTTCAAAAATGATCTTCTACACATGAACACAACTCCAGCACTAAAGGTGTACATAGGTCGGGTTGGTTCGAATTTTACAATTACCAAACCAAACCAATTATATCGGATTATTAAATCTAAAGACCAAACCAAACCAATAAAACTCGGGTTTTTCACTCTCGGTTTTCTCGGGTTTTCGGGTTATTCGGATTTTTTCGGGTTTTTTTCCCGTAAAATTTTCGTAGAACAAAACGTATAAATTATGCTCAAAATATTTCTTTAGTCCTAGTAAGATACAACTATATAAATTATTTTCCAAGAAAATAATAAAAAATATGATATGTCATGGCATTATCCTAAAATATTCAACAATAAAGACAATAAAAATATGTAATATAAATATTACTAATTAAAAAGCCATAATAAAAATAAACATAATCTAAGATTACTAAATCATGCTAAAATAAGGGAGTATTAAATACATGACTAAATGCTAAAGAAAAAATAAAAATAGGTTATGCATTTTTATCTAAATTATTGCAAAACAAAACATAGATATTCAATACATTCTCGTTCGTAATATTGAATTAAATGTCTTTTGTTAGCATTAATATTGATTTGATTTTGGTTTGGGCTTTTGTTAGCACTATTTAATTTACTAATGTTAATGGCTATAAAACTTATTGGAACATTCAAAAGTTCTAAGTCCAACCTTGAAATAATACCTCAAAAAATAAAATTATGAAATCTTGAAATATTTATAAATTACATCACAATAAGCATATTTATATATTAAATATATCTATAATTTCTATATATGTAATGTCGGGCTGGTTTGGTTTCGGTTTGACTTTCTTTAGTTAAAACCAAACCAAACCAATTATGGTCGGGTTTTTTTTTCCAACACCAAACCAAATCAAACCAACCCATAGTCGGGTTTTTTTTCTCGGTTTGACTCGGATTATCGGGTTGGTGCGGTTTATCGGTTTCCTTTGTACACCCCTATCCAGCACTACTTGAGCAGGGATATACCTGGAATTAGGAAAAGAAAGAGGAAGATCAGCAGTAGTTTCTAATGCAAATATACTTCAACACAGCACAACAATTACAACAGCAACCAACAGCAAATGCAGGAATAGTTTTCAACCCAAAATCAAACTTCAAACCAGTCAATACCATATTAGCAATATATAGTGACCCAAAATTCAGCTAAATAACACCCTGAATCTACTCGAACCTATTCCAAATGAATTCTGATCCTCAAACACCAAAATTAGAACTATGAAATTTGAAATTAAACTAAAATTTTCAATGAAACAGTATATTTTTTTTTGGTTTTTCTACTGATTTTTCTATTTATTTTTTTTTTTGAATTTTGAAGGTTTGAATTTCAAATTCAAATATGAAATTAGAGAGATCTTTTTGGGGGGGATTTTTGGAGGCTGAAAAACCTTTTTTATCAAGGCATTTGTGATACCTTTTATAGGCAAAATTAGGGGCCTCAATCAGATTTTTATTTTTCTTTCTAATCCCTATTTATTTTCAGTTTTGGTCCTTCAGTTTTTAACTTGTGTTACAAGTAACTACCTTGAATTTTCTGAAATCTAACTTGAAAGCCTATCTAGAAGTTTCTAGAGGCTTCTAATTTATGTTACTGTAGGGTTTTTCTTATCTAAAAGTCTATATTACCCTTATCTATATTCTGAAATTGCTATTTTGGCAAAACATGCCATTTTTTATCCCTAAAATACCCTCAACTATCACTTAGAATTACCAGCCTATTTTAATCAATTATATCTAACCAATTTAACCTGAAACCTAAATTCATTAAGGCCAACCAATGGTCTAAAGAAAATTTTGATTAACTACAAACCAATTTCCAATTAAACCAATTAACCCTAGGTAACACCGATTATAATAAATTTGAAATTCAAACAAGATCAATTAATGAATCAAAACAGAGTGATAAATCTGAAAACCAAATTACCCTAGAATCTAGACTAACAACTCAAGATTAAATACAATA
Organism: Nicotiana glauca; assembly: GCA_026770625.1. Classification (NCBI taxonomy): domain Eukaryota; kingdom Viridiplantae; phylum Streptophyta; class Magnoliopsida; order Solanales; family Solanaceae; genus Nicotiana; species Nicotiana glauca. The sequence goes on from MU741266.1 coordinate 9,302, forward strand.
AAACAGAATTAAAACTACTAAATCATTATTAAAATACATGGGATCTAAAACTAAGAATGAAACTAATATATATGCATTCAATCAATTAACTAAACCAACTAGTAACAATTGACAGAGTCAAATAAAATCCAGAATCAAAACAAATCATACAGAACAAAACAAAAGTTAAATCGAAACCCTAGAACCCTAATTTAAGTATCATGAAGAGCAATTGGTGGCGGGGAAAATATCCTATTTGAAGCTAAAACAAACAGATTTTAAACAAGAGCAAAATTTAATAATCAAAAAAGGAAAAAGGCTTACTGATTTTGTTTTTTTTTTAATTCTGATAATCAAATCCTCACGAAAAATGCCCAGGGATCCTTTAATGCTAATTGCATGCACATTGGTCGTTTTAGGGTTTTGGCCGGAGAAGTAAAAACTAATATTCGAGCTTTTCTGGCCAAATTTGAGACAAGTGGCTATGGGGGTTGAGTAGAGGAGGAAGAGAGGATACTGAGGTGTTAATTTGGGGCCATTTGGCGTAGGTGGAGTCATGGCCGAAAAAATTTCAAACCTATATTCGACGCTTTAGGATAAGATTCGAGGGAAACCATTGACGGATTTGAGAAGAGGATGAGAAGGGGAACAAGGGGTGTAATTTTGGAGTCGATCGGAGCAGGTGACGTTCACCGCCGGCGGCAGCTCCGGCGGTGTCACAGGTTCGATACGAGGAAGATAATATTGGTCGTTTAGGGTTAATAGGATTTAAGATAATTTTATTTAAATGGGGGAAAGGATTGGGGCCGTTGGAGCAAAGAAATTGGATGGCCAGGATTTGAAGATGCCAAACGACGCCGTTCGGTTATAGGGGCTGGACCGGGTTTAGCCAAGATTTGGACTTGGGTTTTGAGGGTGATTTACTGAGCTAGGCATGAAACAGGCACATTTGGGCTTTGGAAAAATTGAACTGATTTGGCCCAATTGTGGGTCTTTTTAAAACAACCCCTTTTTTTTAATTATTTTTTTCTTCATTTCTTTTACTTATTTTGCTTTTGTACTTTATTTTTTTATGTATTATTTTTTTTTGCTGATTCAATAAAGCTGAAAGATAAAAATCACAACCAAATTATACTAAAATTAGATTTTCTAATTAATTTCTAATTAAAAGAAAATACAAACTAATATCAATTTGAACTAAAAATGCAAAATGGACCACTTTTGTTATTTTTTTTATATTTTGTTCTAAAAAAATTAATACTAAATGTGAAATTAAATCCCTAAATACAAATGCATATTTTTTTTTATTTTTTAATTATCATGCACAAATAAAAATGCAACCAACTAATACAAAATTCAACAAAATTTACAAAAATTATAAAATAATAAAGAAATTATTTTATTTGGAATTTTTGGGAATAATTTGCTTAGGGCAAAAATCATGTGCTCACATCTATGCTACGGAAGTGCATTGACGATTCTACTCGAGTAGTGCCCACGGATGAGGTACAAATTATAGAGGACGTGTTATACGAGAAAATTCCGGTTTTCATCCTAGACCAACATCCGCAAGCTACGGAATAAGGAAGTAACCTCCGTGAAAGTACTTTGGAGGAACAACAATGTGGAAGAAATGACTTGGGAGGCCGAGGAAGACATGAAATCTATATATCCCTACTTATTTCCTCTTCTAGAGAAGGGTCCAACTGAGACGTCATAACCTTAAGGTACGTGTATGGATTCTAGTGCCAGTTATTGTCATTGGTCATGTGAGGCCATTGTCGTTATTGATGATTGTGATCCTATGTGGTGTTAAATTATTAAGTTTCTACACGACGAGTTTGTAGTAGTATTGGCGGCCCTCGCAAATTTATATAGATCACGGGAAGTTAAACATTTGAGGGCGAATGTTTCTAAGGAGGGAAAGATGTTACATTTCGCGTTTTCATACGTTAAGAGTTTCGTCTTCAGTTAATTGACATAGACTCAGGGATGAGATCATCTTGACATTAACGTATGTATGCTATTTATAGCAAGCGATAAATAAGTGTTATGAAGGATAAACACTAATTAAAGAAAATGAGTTTCGTTGAAAATGACCAATTTGGGACAAAATACGGATCAAACGATAATACCTGATAATTATAAACTAGTACAATGCAAGGTACCATATGACCACGGTAATATAATGTATAAAGTATATATAAATTAAAATAAGTAGAATTTTAAGTAATTTGTGGCAATTTTTATTATGTGGGTAATTGGTTAATTACCGGATAATGGAACATCACCCGGTTAACTAATAAGTGGATAAAAAATTTACAAAATTATACTTCAAAGACGTGGCAGCACTAGCTTACCACATGATGTGCCTAAGTAAGCAAAATCCTAGGTGGCTATCTATGGTTCAATTGAACTAATTAAGTAAAGAGTTGTTTTAATTCATTTGAAAAGGTAACGTTAGTCATTCCATAAAGCAAGAATGCCTCCCTTTCTTGTTTTGGAAACAATTCAAGAACAGTTGTTTTAATTTATTTGGAAAAGTAACGTAGTCATTCCAAAAAGCAAGAAATGCATCATTTCTTGATTTGAAAAATTCAATAGCAGAACTTTAAGAAAAATTCGTTCAGTACCTCAACAAGCAAGAAGTTTGAAGTTGCGTTCAAGAAATTCGAAGAAGCAGATGCTAATCTCGTTCAACAATATCGAAAAGTACCTAGAAGCTTAATCCGATATTGCGGTTCTAAGTTCAGTCCACGAAGGTTCCCATCGGAATATTATAGGGAGTTTTCCCTACTCCAGGTATGTTAAGGCTATCCCTTCTTTCTTTTGGCATGATCCAAATTATACTGAAGAAACGAGCAAACGCACAATTACCATAAATTACTCTATTCATAGAATACTAGGGGTGTCTATATTTTTTATTTCCCCAAGTGAATTATTATTATCTTCCGTTCATGTGTCACGATCCTAGTTCACCAATTGTGAACATGTCTTGACGGCACCTAGTCTTCGCGACCAGGTAAGCCTAACACATTGCGGAAGTGATAAAAATTGCCAAATTTATAACCAAAACTAAATAACAGGAATAATGTATACAGTTGCCGCCTGGCACATACACTTTAACTCAACACTGAAGTAACATCCCAGACCCGGAAACCCACGGATAACACAGGCTAAAAGAACATAAGTCACGGCTCTAACATCCTGAAATGTCTACACAACTGAACACATGAAATTGAACTACTAACTATAAGCTAGAGTAGAAGGAGACTCTTCGATCTGCGGACGCGGCAGAATATACCTCAAGTCTCCGAATGTATC
>MU741266.1:25446-46640 GCA_026770625.1 Nicotiana glauca
CACTATCGGACCGGAAACTTCAAAAATTCAAACTTCGGCATTTCAAGCCTTAAAGAGCTATGGACCTCCAATCAACATTCTGAAAGCGCTCCCAACCCCAAAATCACCTAACGGAGCTAACGGAACCATCAGATTTCCATTCCGAGGTCGTCTTCACACTGTTCCAAATACAGACCATTTTTCAACTCTTAAGCTCCTATTTAAGGACTAAGTGTCCCAAAACACTCCGAATCCTAAAACCGAACGTCCCGGCAAACCAAAATAGCAGAAATGAACTTAGGGAAAGAAGTTAATGGGGGATCGGGGCATGATTTCTTAAAACGATCGATCGGGTCGTTACATCATGGGTCTCAGAATAATACGCAGTTGAAAAAGTTTATCCGGAAGGAATATTGAGATTTTTACGTATTTTTCATGCATTTCACCCATTTATACATGTGCATTTCACCCACGAAGGTTCCCAATGGAATATTATATGGAGTTTTCCCTACTCCGGGTATGTTAAGGTCATCCCTTCTTTCTTTTGGTATGATCCAAATTATACTGAAGAAACGAGCAAACGCACAATTACCATAAATTACTCTATTCATAGAATACTAGGGGTGTCTATATTTTTTATTTCCCCACGTGAATTATTATTATCTTCTGTTCATGGTCTCAGAATAATACGCAGTTGAAAAAGTTTATCTGGAAGGAATATTAAGATTTTTACATATTTTTCATGCATTTCACCCATTTATATATGTGCATTCACCCATGACCAGATGACGTTATATACACATATATATGTAAATATATGTATATGTGATATGGAAAAAGGTTAAGGCGTTATATACGCACCACTACCTGATCGGTCGGTATATGTTGATGATGTTGCCCACAATGGCCGAGACGATATGATGGGATGCCCTCAGTGGCTTGATGACATTATGTACACACTAACCTATGCATGATACGACATTTATACGCACTGCATGACATTATAAATATTTTAGAATTTATAAAGTTATTCAGATTTAAAGATGTGTTTTTTTTATTCCATGTTTCATCTATGTCTTTTACGTACTAATTTCCATGCCTTACATACTGAGTACTTTCCTTGTATTGACACCCTATTCCACGGGGCCTACGTTTCATGCCCGCAGGTGCAGGTAGGCAAGCTGACGGTCCTCCTTCTTAGGATCCTTGATCAGCGAGAGTTGGCTTGCTCCACTTGATCCGGAGCTGCTTTTGATTTTGATATGATATATTTGTGTGTGTATATATATATATATGTATGTATGTATGTATGGGTATGACATGGCTCAGTCCCGTCTTTGTACAGTTATATTTCTATTAGAGGTCAGTAGGCAGTATGTCTAGTTATATAGTATGTGGGCTTGCCGGCTTCCAGTTTTGAGATGTATAGTTGTCTATAGCAGCCTTTTTGGCTCGCCTTACGTATGTTGCACGTATATATATGTATGCTTTTTGGGGCAGATTTCCTTTATGTATATTATTCTCGTAATTCAGCAGATGTTATTTAGGTTTATATCTTAGACACATGCTTAAGGGTGTTTGACGGGTAGAACTCGAGCACCCGTCGCGGCCCCTAGATTTGGGTCGTGACAGGAATGGGTATTCAATTTTTATAAAATTTGTTGTGTTTCGAGGTGCAGGCCCGGGGGTCGACTTTTGGACCGATTTTTGGATTTTGTTAAAGATTGAGACTTTATAATCCAGAATAGTTTCTTATGTGTTTTATTTGTGCTTTGAAGTTAATTTGGTTATATTTGAGCCGTCCGGAGATATTTTTACCCGAGAAGTGCATTTTAGAGTATCAGTGTGTCGTGTTTGAAGTAAGTATCTTGCCTAACCTATTTTGGGGGACTTTTCCTTAGGATTTGAGTCTTCTATGTTAATTGTAGTTCGTGTACGTGAGTTGACGAATGCGTGCTCGGACTTATCTGTGAAAAATTAGTCTTTTCATAGTTGTTTGTCTTATTTGAGAATCATTATTACCCTTCCTGAAATTTTGTTTAGTCTTAAGTGAAGCTAAAGATCATCTTTCCCTAATTGAATTGTCGAATATCCTCGAAATTTTCCAACCTTAATAGAAGTTAGATAACCTATATGTATGTTGACTCGCCCTAATTTGGGACTACTTGACTCACGTTGATTTCCTTATTATTTATTTGTATATTGTGGGATCGTCGTTGTATGTTAGTTTTCCTGTGTTGAACTGTTCTCTTTATGCCAGCATTCTTTTCTGTGGTTATTCCTTGTGAGCTGGTTCTATCGCTTCCTTGTGATTTACAGTCCTTAAGTTGATTTACTTGTCGTACCTTGTATTATTGTCATTGTTATTGTTGTTGTTATTTTATGTATCGTGGTGATGTATGAGCTTTCTGTTGTGGTGTGACTATTATTTCTGTAGGTTGTGCTGCGTGTTTTCTTTGACACTGTGGGACGATATCCCAGGAGATCCCCTTATGTTTACTTTGAGACTATGGATCAGTATTCCGGGATATCCCCCTTGCACGTTTACTTTTGGGACTATGAGACAGCACCCGGGATTTTCCCCCATACTGGATATTTACTTTTGGGACTACGTGAATGCACCAAGGAGATCCTTTGCATATTTACTGTTGGGACTACGGGGCGATATCCTGGGAGATCCCCTGTTAAAATCATTGCATTCTAAGCTGATGTTTTCATTGATCCTCTCCTAGTGTAAACATCATAGGTGTTGTCCGTTCCATTCCTTATACTTACAAGTTGGTAAAAACTATGTTAGGACACTTGCACAAGCATATACGTGGTTAATCACCGTTATCGGGTAGGAGGCTCTTTGAGATTTCTGAGTATAGACGCACACCTTGTTATTTGCCTTCCATGTGAGAATGACTCTTTTGGGGCACCTGAGTTGCTAGTATGATCAGGAGGTGTGTCGAGGGCACAAGATGCCAAGTGTTATGGTTTAGGTGTTGAGACACGTATTGTATGATTAGAGATGAGGTGTCACAGAGTGACTTATATCCAAAGGTTATCTTTTTGAAAAGATTATATTTTGAGGTACTTATTAATTAACTATTTTAAAATGTCACAGGGTGACTTATACTCGATGAAAATTTGTTTGAAAAGATTATATTCGAAAGCATTATTTTGAAAGAAACTCTTTTGAAAAGAACACTTATTTGAATGAAGTATATTTCGAACCATTTTTATCACTTGAAGAGGGTTTGATTGATGCCTGCTGGTTAAGACTTAAGGTGAGAATTATCAAAGTTGTTGGGTTATGACTTGTCTTTACCAATTTGTGATTTCGGATTTGGACTGTCTCCTCATTTACCTTTTCGTGTTTTCCTTATGGTGTTCCGCCGAGTACTTGTTGTTTTCTTTTCTTATTGAAATTACTGTATTGTTAGCCGTATCGCGTAGTCTCTATATAAATATCATGTTCTGTATATTAGACCAATAGGTGTCTTGACTGTTCCTCATCACTAGTCTACCGAGGTTAGTCTCGATACTTAGTGGGCATCGTTGTGATGTGCTCATATTATACTTCTGCATATTATTTTGTGCAGATCCAGGTATTGTTCGTTAGTAGTTGTGTGAATTCTTGCTGAGGAGACTCAAGGTAGCCATGCTGCTGCGTTCGCAGGCTTCGGAGTCACCTTCCTAGTTTATATTCACATTGTTGTACTTATTTCCAACGGTTGTGTTTAGAAGTTGTAGCGAAACTATGTAGAACTTATGACTGGTACTACATGGTTTTGGAAAGATGTTTATTGTATAAAGGATTCATTTTAGAAGAATTTTAGATGTTGTTATTTATTGTTGTTATTCCTCAATTATTAGGCTTACCTAGTCCTTAAGACTAGGTGCCATCACGAAACCCAACGGAGGAGAAATTGGGTCGTGACAGATGTGATAAATCAAAAGGAATATGCTAGCTTAATTGGAAGCTTGAGATGTGTGAATGATTGTACTCGGCCTGATATTGCATACGCAGTAGGAGTACTTCGCAGGTTTAGAAGCAAGCCTGGCAAAGAACATTGGCATGCCATAAAAACCTATAGCTTATTTTATAAACATCCTAATTTACTCGAAGGCTTTTCTGATGTAGATTGGAACGCTTTATCTGGTGGTTCTTGTTCTACTATATGTTATATTTTTACTTTGGGAGGTGGTGCTATTTGTTAAAAATCAAAAAAGTAAACAATAATTGCTAACTCTACCATGGAGGCTGAGCTAATTGCTTTAGCTTCAGCCAGTGAGGAACCGAATTGGTTGAGATATTTATTATTTCAAATTCCTTATTTTGAAAAACTAATTTCTCCTATTTTAATTCATTGTGATAGCACCACTGCAATTGATAGAGTACAAAACTGTTATTATAACGGTAAATCTAAACATATAAAGAGAAAATACAGTACTATGAGATCATATTTGAGAAGCGGTACCATTAATGTTAATTATGTTAAATGTTGTGCTAATCATGCAGATCCACTGACTAAGGCTTAGCAAGAGAAAGGAACTGGAGAACATCAAGGGGGATGAGATTGAAACCCATAAGCTCATAAGTCATATTTGAGGAAATCCAACCTGGGGTCTAGAGATCTTATAAGCAGGTTCAATGGGAAGAACGAATCATATGATGGCTTGGTTTAAAATGCACTATTTTTATTATTATTCCATCCCTATGGTATGAGTACATTTATCCTGTAATAATTTTCGAGGTTGAGTTTTATTAACTCTTAATGAAAATCTATAGCTCGTATGAGTGGGGTGTTAGAGTTACAAGAGCACCCTTGATAGATTTCACCTATGTGAGTGTGGAAGTAGGCCGCTTCCTATGAGAGTTGGGCTTGTTCTCAAAAACAGTCACGAAAATCGGGATAGCACAAGGCCGTAATGTGCTGGCTAAAAAAGTTCATGTCAACACCTTGATTATTATGTGTAAGTAGTGATATTTTATTTCCCTAAAGTAGTCATAGTTCAAGTCTGAGACCACTACTAACTCTGGAGTAAAGATCGTTATTTTGCTAAGTGGAGGTTCAATGCAGAACACACCTTCATTATGCATGATAATCTCCCTTCAACTGGTAAATTCTCTTATATTTTTTAATAATTAAAATGAGTGGGAAATGTTAGTGTAATTATATTTTATTATTAAAATAAATTCCTATAACTCTCACTACTCCATGATGTAGAAAATGGCCATAACTCCTATAAATTCCACTACTCCATGAAGTAGAAAATGGACATAAATCTTTTGTAACTCTTCTCCCATGTTCTGCCACTAATTATCCCATGTTCTCCATGATATCATAACTTATTACCCCACTTTCTTCCAACTTAATTCAAGGAAGAATTCTCACGCCTATAAATAAGAGTCTTTCTTCCATATTGTGGGATGAAAAAATAATTGTAGAGTGTTTCTAAAAGTGAGGTTAAAGTTGTGAAAAAAGAAGAAGAGAGTTTTTTTTACTTTTGTTGAAGGAAGGTGTTCATCTTGGTAGAGCTTTGGACTCAACAACTTGTCCAGAGTTTTCTATTCATACGACGTGATCGGACTGTTGTATCCTGGGGGAGATAGGTCAAAAGAATTAATATGGGACCAGTAAAAACTTTGTTGCAGTGGGCTTGAATCTCGTTAAAGAGAGCGAGATATCCGCGCCTCAGCCTGAAGATATTTTATTTTTTCAACTGTAATTGTATTTTGACCAACGAGTACAGATGGGAGGAATATTCTCTATAAGGTCTTATCGCTAAAACTAGTCGTTATTGCCTTACTAAAGGGAGTTCTCGTTCGTCCTTCTGCTGAGTCAACTCAACCTCGTCTTCGTTCTTTGTCGGGTCTACCTTGACTTCGTCCTCTGTTGAAAACACATCGATGACGTGTTGCAGTCTTCGAATGATCTTTTAATGTTGACTTGTCCCACATATAATAATGATAATTTTTTAGCCTATACAAAACTCATGTGCTTCAACCTTAGTCCATATGAGAATTTTCATATGCAGAGTGTGCATAAATGCTATATATATATATATATATATGCAAAGACATGTGTATGTGAACTGTATGACTACAACTAAAACAAGTAGGACATGATGTCAAAAACAAACATTTACGGTCAACAAGGTACTAAAATTCTAAAACATAGTTTCTAATATATTTAAGAGATTTCACGTAGTCACACAAGAATAACAACAAGTCATAAGTAGCATGTGATGTAAATCCAAAGCGTAAAGCAACCTAAGATCTACCTCGAACATGAATAGCCCATGGCACTTGCATATACGCTTGCCACCACACATATATAACGTACCCAATATATAGCAATTAATCAAATAATGTTGATCTCCTAAGGTAGATTTCCTCAAGAAAGGTCTAGGCAAGTTACTTACTTTGAAAAGCTAATCAATCCTCAAAAATCGTCTTTCTCCTGGAAATTACCTCCAACCAGCTCAAATCTAATCAAATAATACTCAATAAGGTCAAATAAAATCATATAAATCAATTTTCAAAAAGTCAATCCAGACCCACATTATTTAAACCCGAATTTGGGATTCAATTTCGTTTATCCATAATCCCACTAGTTCAAATTTATGCTTAATTTTCCATTTGGAGTCCATTTGTATACTCAAAAATTAATTTGGATGATTCTAGCTCTAGGTCTTAAAAACCCCAATTTCTTTGTTCAAATCTATATTTTGATATTGAATCTAGTGATAAATTCATGTATAAACTATATGTTTAGGTTAAAATCACTTACCTCAAGCTTGTAGGTAAAACTCTAGCCCCACATTCTCAAAATAAGCTCCAAAAATTAAAAAAAATAAAATAAAAATCATAAACTCGTTCTTAAATAGCTCCGAAAAGTTTTTGTCAAAAATGTGCCTAAGTGCCCGCTAAACAAGTCTACGGGCAGCAAAAAAGAATGTGGGCCACAGGTCCATCGCACCAACATTCAAGACTGTACCGACACCCTTTAGTAAAATGACCATTACTCCTATACAAAGTTGGGATGACGAATGGTTTGAATGTTACGACCTCTGCAATTTGAGCTCAAAAATGGAAAAAATAATGGAGCATCACCTAAAGAGCAGGGAAATGAGAACTGCTCTTGAACGACTGACTCGAGCCTCAATTGAGAGATATAGCGAGATGGACAAGATAGAGAAGAAGAGAGAGAATTTTTATTCCAAATTTCTGAATGAATCCTTACAATTGGAATTGCACACCTATATACTCGAAGGGGGAAAGTTAGTTATAACTAACTTTTGGATCCCACAGTGGATACTAATTCACGTGCCTATCACGTGACTAACTAACTAATAACCAAATCTGCAACTAACTACTTTAGCTGGTAATTAACGACTAACACAGCTAACTATTACAAAGAATCAACTAGAATTGGAGGGAATTTCCATTAGGCTCGTAACAATACTCCCCCCTTCAAAGAATCCTTGTCCTCAAGGATTGAATTTAGGAAACCACTGCTTAAGATCATAATACTCCTCCCAAGTGCTATCTTCAGGGGTTGCATTAAACCATTTCACTAAGACTTGTGAGACAGCTTTGCCATTCTTCTGAATCATCCTTCGATCAATTATGGTTTCAGGTTCCAGCAACACATGATCCTCCTCTGATAGGACCACAGGAAGGGTGATTGAGGTGGGGTGTGATCCTACCTTCTTCTTTAATTGGGAAATGTGGAAGGTAGGTTGGATCTTGGAGCCAGCAGGAAGGTTCAGAGTGTAGGCGGCAGGTCCTACTCTAGCAGTGATTTGAGAAGGGCCAAAATATTTGGAAGAGAGCTTTTGAAAGCCATGTTGTTTCAGAGATAACTACTTGTAAGGTTGGAGTTTAACATAGACCCAATCTCCCACATTATATGATCATCAGTTTTGTGTTTATCAGCTTGAACATTCATTCTATTCTGAGCCTTCTCCAATTGAAACTTTAATCTTTGCAGAGTAGTTTCTCTAGCCTAAAGACTTCTGTCAATTACATCCAGTTGAGAGTCAAAACTCATGTAAGGGAGCAATGGGGGGTTTTTGGCCATAGATAGCCTCATATGGGGTCATGTTTATGCTGGAGTGATATATTGTATTGTACCACCATTCTGCCAAGGGTAACCATTAGGCCAAGACTTTGGTTTTTCAAAGGTCATGCATCTAAGGTAACATTCTAGGCACCTGTTTACCACCTCAGTTTGACCATCCGTTTGAGGGTGATAGGCAGTGGAAGTTAGTAGAGATACCTTCTTCAGTCGAAATAACTCCTTCCAAAATTTACTTGTGAATACCACATCTCTGTCAGACACTATGGACTTAGGCATTCCATGTAATTTGAACACCTGATCCATGAATAGCTGGGCTACATCTAGGGCAGTATAAGGGTGCTTGAGAGCCAAGAAGTGAGCAGCTTTGCTCAATCTGTCAACCACCACCAAGATCACCTTTTCCCCAGCAGTCTTGGGAAGGCCCTCAATGAAATCCATTGTTATGTCTTGACATACCCTATCAGGTATAGGAAGGGGTTGAAGAAGGCCAGGATATGCCGCATTATCACTTTTGCATTTTTGACACACATCACAAGCTTTAACATAGGCATAGACATCCTGCTTCATCTTTTTCCAATAAAAGTCTTGCTTGAGTCTTTGCAGAGTTGCTGTGATACCAGAATGGCCTCCAATGGAGCTGTCATGATAGAAGGAAATGAGCTGGTGTCTGACTGCAGCATATGCTTCTACCATCAGCTTATTTTTCCTACTGAGAACTCCATTATGAAACCTGTAATAAGGTTTGCTAGCCTGCCCTTCTTGAATGGACTAAATGATATGATGCAGCTTAGGGTCTTGCCTCATTGATGCCTTGACTTTGTTCATGAGGTCTGAGGTTACACCTGAGATACTATAGAATTGGATGGCCTCTTCTTTCCTGGATAATGCATCAGCCACAATATTCTCCTTACCCTTTTTGTAAGAAATGGTATAATCATAACCAAGCAATTTGACTAACCACTTCTGTTGGCTGGGAGTGGTAATTCTTTGCTCCAACAAGTATTTGATACTGTGATGGTCTGTTTTGATGATGAAGTGTCTTCCAAGCAAGTATGGTCTCCACTTTTGTACAGTAGAAACTAGTGCCAAAAGCTCCCTCTCATAGACAGATAGGGCTTTGTTCTTATCTGATAAGCCTTTACTAAAGAAGGCAATTGGTCTGCTACCTTGTGTTAACACAGCTCCAATTCCTCCCCCTGAAGCATCAGTTTCCATAGTGAATTCTTTTGAGAAATCTGGTAAAGCCAACACAGGAGCTGAAGTAATAGCTGTCTTTAAATCCTGAAATGCAGTGGTTGCTGCAGGATTCCACTGAAAATTCCCCTTTTTTAGCAAATCGGTGAGAGGTCTAGCCATGATTCCATACCCCTTTATAAATCTCCTGTAGTAGCCAGTCAACCCAAGGAACCCTCTAAGCCCTTTGATAGACTTAGGTAATGGCCAGTCCAACACTCCTTGGAACTTATGTTGATCCATTGCCACACCATGTTCAGAAATGATATGACCTAGATAATCAATTTGTGTAACACCAAAAGCACATTTACTCTGTTTAACATACAACGTATGAGTTTTAAGCACCTTAAATGTTTCCTCAAAATGTAGTAAATGATCCTCCCAGCTTTGACTATATATCAAGATATCATCAAAAAAGAATAAGATGAATTTCCTGAGGAAATCATGAAAGATTTGGTTCATTATGCTCTGGAAGGTAGAAGGAGCATTTGTTAATCCAAAAGGCATTACCAAGAATTCATAGTGACCATGGTCAGTTCTAAAAGCAGTTTTGGGAATGTCTGGTTCAAACATTCTGATTTGATGGTATCCTGCCCTCAAATCCAACTTAGAAAAGTATTTGGCACCATGTAGTTCATCCAGCAATTCTTCAATCACAGGTATAGGAAATTTATCTTTGACAGTACAACTATTTAATTCTCTGTAATCTACACATAAACGCCATGACCCATCCTTCTTTTTTACCATCACAATAGGAGAAGAGTAGGGGCTAATACTAGGCCTGATGACTCCAGAAACTAGCATTTCATTTACCATTTTTTCAATTTCATTCTTCTGAATATTAGGGTACTTGTAGGGTCTGATGTTGATAGGGGAAACTCCTTCCTTCAAGGTGATCCTATGATCATGTGATCTAGAAGGAGGAAGTTGAGTTGGTTCCTCAAGTAGATCACTGTACTTCTGCAGTATAATCTGCAGCTCACCTTCTTTGCTTGTCTCATTTGGTGATCCTTCAACTGCAAAAAGGTTGATTCCCAGCTCTTGTTGTTGATTTTCCAAGAGTAATCCCACAGATAACAAACACAGCTCTGCAGGCTTAGCTAGAAATTTGTCCATACTAGCCTGTGGTATCAATTTGGTCATAGGAGGTTGGATCCCTCTCAATGATACTTTATGTCCCAAGATGCTGAATTCCATTCGAAGTTTCTTGAAATTCCACATAATGTCACCTAGTGTAATCAGCCACTGTATTCCAAAAACCATGCTACAACCACCTATAGGTAACACCAGCATATCATAATCAAATGAAACACCTTGCATCTTCCAAACTAACTTCTTACAAATATAATTGCTTTGTACCATTTTCCCATCAGCAACAGATACATCAAAGGGGGAATTGGAAGTCAAGACACACCCTAACTTTTTGGCAGTATTAAGATCCAAAAAATTATGGGTACTCCCAGTATCAATCAAAACCTGTACAGCCTTCCCTTTAACAGATACAGTTACCCTCATAGTCCTGAAGTCATGTCATCCATTCATGGCATGGACTGATACATGAGGTAAAATGGACCCCTCAGCATCAGTTTCTAACCCTTGGCCTATCATAGTTAGTAGTTCTGCAGGGTCTAGCATTACTTCTTCTTCCAACTCCACCTCTTCTATTCCTTCCTCAACCTCCATAGAGAATAGCTGCCTCCTATTCTTGCATACACGCCTAAAACTATACTTTTCATCAGAATTACAACACAACTCTTTACTCTTTCTTTCCTCCATTTCAGCAGGAGTCAGTCTCCTTGCATTTCTATAGGTAGGTTTTAGGGCTGGGGTGGGAATATTAGATGTTTTATTAGGAGGTTGGCTGAATTTGGGAGGAGTATAAGGCTGAGAAAACTGAGGGTTGTAGGGAGGTTTCTGGCTATTTTAAATTGAATGTGATGATGGTGTCATAAAAACTTATTTTTGGACTATCAAGGTTTGTTCTTGAATTTTAGCTAGACTGATTGACTTAGCTAGGGTTCTAGGTGCTAACATCTTAACTGACAGCCCAATTTCTAGCTTCAATCCCCTAATAAAGAAACTCACAACATACTCCTCTGATAATTCTACCCTAGTAAGAAGTTCATCAAACAAATCAACATAGTCTTGAATAAGATTTACCTGCCTTAAGTCCTTGAGATCCCCTATAGGATCATCGAATAGTTCAAAACCAAATCTGGCATATAAGCAAGCCACATACTCCCCCCAACGCGGCCATTCTTTGGCCCCTCTATGCTTCATGTAAGATTGATGCCATTGTAGTGCCCTGCCCTCCAATTTGCAGGATACTGCTCGCACTTTAGAATCTTCAAGGATTTCTTCATATGCAAAAATTTGTTCACAGTTGTACAACCAATCCTTTAACCCTATCCTATCGAAAACAGGAAATTCAGTATGGTACTCACGATTGAGGTGTTGATGACCTCTAGGATAATGGCCTGCTGTAGCTGGTCTTTCATTCTCCACAGGTTCCATAGGGTTTTGAACCTCAGTCGCAGCTAGGTTTCCCACGATCAGCTTCTTAATTTCATCCATGGCTTGAGCCATTCGATTATCCATAGTTTGCTGCAATTCCGCGACAGAAGATGTAACTGCTTCGATTGAACCCTTGAGACTATCAACTTCCTTCCTCAGTTCATACATTCTCGTATTATGGTCACCCTTAATCACATATCCAAGGAGCGATTGCTCTGATACCAATGTTACGACCGTTGCAATTTGAGCTCAAAAATTAAAAAAATTAAGGAGCTTCACCTAAAGAGCAGGGAAAGGAGAACTGCTCTTGAACAGATGGCTCGAGCCTCAATTGAGAGATATAGCGAGATGGACAAGATAGATTAGAAGAGAGAGAATTTTTATTCTAAATTTCTAAATGAATCCTTACAATTAGAATTGCACACCTATATACTCGAAGGGGGAAAGTTGGTTATAACTAACTTTTGGATCCCACAGTGGATACTAATGCACGTGCCTATCACGTGACTAACTAACTAATAACCAAATCTGCAACTAACTACTTCAGCTGGTGATTAACGACTAACACAGCTAACTATTACAAAGAATCGACTAGAATTGGAGGGAATTTCCATTAGGCTCGTAACACTGAACCACCGGAAACTAGAGTCAAAGGGATACAATCTCATCAAAAATATCATCATCCCAAAATTCTTCATAGATTGGGAGAAATGCTCTTTTGGGAGAAATGCTCTTCTGTTTCAGCAACTCATTGAAACATGATCCTAGTGCACCGAAACTCACTCAAGCCCCTTGGGACGCCATCTAATCATTGCTACAAGTCTAAATACCCTATATAGACTTGTTCAAAGGATCATAATACCCACGAGAATATCACAATAAAGAATCGAGACTCAAATCGAATATAATTTCTCTTAAGTTCTTAAATCTTCATTCTTTCAAAAGAGTATATTACACTTAGACAATTTGGACTACTTTCAAACTTTGCGCACAAGTTCAATTCGCTATATAGACCTATCTAAAGTCTTGGAACACCAATCGGAGTTTAATAACATCAAGGACAACTCTTGGTAAAATTTATGAACTCTTAAGTTCTTCAAATTGCCCACTTTCAACAAATGGTGTCAAATCCTTCTAGGAATATCAAAAATCCAACCGAACATACGTACAAATCCGAAATTATCATACAAACCTATTGGAACCTTCAAATTACATTCGAATTGTTAATATAAAAATCAAACTTTGGTAAACCCTTACAACTTAAGGCTTCCAATAATAGAAACTAAGTGTTCTAACTCACTCTGAACCCCACGATAACCAAGCCACCCATCCTGCAAGTAACATGTCATCAATTAACCTACGGCAAGCATCGAATATGGGAACGACGTCCTGATACTCAAAAACGATCGGTTGGAGAAATGTTCTATTATTTCCGTTCATTTTAATTAATTTATTATGAAATAGATAACCATCAGGCCTATAGGGTTGGAGTGTCCAACTCTGGTTTGGATTGACTTTTTATTAACATCAAACAAAACAATTTAATCGATTTTTAACTATCAAAATTAAAATAAACCAATTTATAATACAAGTCATTTGTCTCACAAGAGTCCTTGTTTATAATATTTCATGGGGCAGGCGCTCTCATTATTGTATTCTTGCCTGCTCGATCATCCTTCTTTTTTTTTTCTTTTTTTTTTTAAAAAAGGAGAGAATCTTTCTTCTTCTTAATTTGGTGTTTTTTGTCCTAAGGTAATATGATTTTAAAAATAAATTGCGCAGGAGAATCTCTCCAAGAAACGTGCGGGTTGAACTGTAAGGGGTCGTTTGGTTGGAGTATGATTTATACCAGTATAAGTTATGCCGCTATAAGTTATATTGGGATAAGTTATGTGGGGATTAGTTATGCTGGGATTGTTGTTTATTCATTGTTTGGTATATTGTGTTAAGAATGACAATTACATAATTTCTAAGAAGAAAGTATAAGTTATAACGGTGTTAATTACCCCACCTTCTATGAGGTATAAGTTATCCCGGTGTTAAAATTAACATCAGGATAACTTATACCTGGTTTGCTAACCAAACAGACTATTAAGGTAGCATTAAATTTTTATATCACCCTTATACCTTCTTATACCTCATACCAAACGACCCCTAAAGGTTTACGTAGCAGTTTTAGCTTTATCCAAAATGATTATCTTTCATCAGATTAAAAAACAAAAAAAAAAAAAAAAAGGAAAGAAATCCAACATTTCGTGGGCTTTTATAATACTCCCTCCGTTTCAATTTATGTGAACCTATTTTCTTTTTAGTCCGTATAAAAAAGAATGACCTATTTCCATATTTGGAGACAATTTATCTTTATTCAATGATTTATAGCCACACAAAATATATGTACTTCATTTTACACCACAAGTTCAAAGTTTCTCTCTTTTCTTAAACTACGTGCCCAATCAAATGGGTTCACATAAATTGAATAGCATGGGGTACATAATTTCGAGTCCGAAACTTAATTAATGATTTTTTAGACACAAAGTACATTTTTAATGTTAAAAAAAAATTACAAAAATAGGTAATTCGCAGTATTTTACTGTGAATTACTTTAACGGAAATTTAGTCGTTAAAGTAATTCGCAGTAAAATACTGCAAATTACAAAAAAAAATTATTTTTTTAAAAATAAAATAAAAATTATAGATCGTCAAATTCGAAAATTTATAGATCGTCAAATTTATTGGGAATATTGAATATGTTCCCAATAAAGAGGTGGAAGATTGTGTCATTGGGAACTGACCCACTTTTCACACAAAGACATTTATCTCCCTGCATGAGATTACCTCCTTCCTTTCTCATTTTATGTTTAACAATTTTCCCTTTTTAAAATGTCAAAAAATACAAATTTTTTTCATTTAGAAAATTTTAAATAATAAAACAAAAAATTCTAAGATTTATTTTAAGTGATAAATTTAATACAACAACAATAACAAACCCAATATAATTTTATAAGTGGGTCTGAAGAGAGTAGAGTGTACACACTGTCATAGAGGAAGGAAAAAGGGAGGGGCAAAAATTATAAATTTAAGTATTTTTTATAAAAAAAATGTATCTAGATAAACAATATTGCTAGCCACATTAGCGCTTCTATGGGTAATTTTGTCCTTAAACAAGAGTATATCTCTCCCTAGCAAGTAAGGACAGAGTAAAAACAACAACAACAACAATAACAACTACCCAGTATAGTCCCATGGAGTGGGGTCTGGGGAGGGAAATAAGTACGCAGACCTTACCCCTACCCGAAAGGGTAGAGGCTGTTTCCAATCAACCCTTGGCTCAGGAGACAGAGTAAAAATAGTGATATTTAGTGATATTTAATAAACATGACGGATTGTGGTCTTTTTGAATTTGATGATCTATAATTTTATTTTTATTTTTAAAAAATAAAAAATAAAAAAACAAAATTTTTTTTTGTAATTCGCAGTATTAATTTAATTTTTTTTTTAATTTTAAAAAAAATTATTAAAAAAATTACCTTAATTCGCAGTAAAATACTGCAAATTATTAATTTTTTTTTTTTTTTTAGGAATTCGCAGTATTTTACTGCGAATTACCTATTTTTGTAACTTTTTTTTAACATTAAAAATGTACTTTGCATCTAGAAAATCATTAATTAAGTTTCGGACTCACATAATTTCCACCTACAAAAGGGTTAAAGAAGTGACTTGTCTCCACATCTTCCTTGGTTTCAACAAACCAATATTATACTGTTTTTTTTTCCAACATGCACAGTGGTGCAGGCTGAAAACACTAATACAGTGTTTACATCCTTTCTACCCTCAGAAGGTAGAAGGCAGGGGTAGGATCTGAATACACACTGCCCCAGACCTCACGGTATGGGATAATACTAGGTATATTGTTGTTGTTTTTACATCACACAATATAAATTAATCATGATTAAGTATTACATTGATGTAAAAAATAACATTAATTACAATTAGTTTCTCACTTGTTTTGTTGGTTGAGTAACTGAATGAAGTAGTACATATTTGAAAGACAAAAACAAGGAGTACATATTTGAAAGACAAAAACAAGGAGTAATAACTGTACATAGAGGTTAATTTCATAAACCACAACCCTAGTAAATTACTGCACAAGCTCCAAAAGACTTGTGCTACTGGCTGTATCTCGCCTTTCTCAAAGTTTTAATCATACCCTTCGCGATTTTCCAAAACCATACGATATTCAGCAGCGCCAAAACAGGAGGTACAGTTAACAAGCTATAGAAGCCCAGTGGATAAACTTTCTTGATCTGAAGAACAAAGTGTAAGAATGTATCGCTTCAAAAGAACAGACATACATTGTGCAAATAGGTATTTACCTGATCAAAATGGGTAAACATGTGATAGAAAAAGAAGAGAAACAACACAATCCTTGCAACCTGAAAGCATCACATCAAAAACCTCGGTTATAAAAAATTATGTTTAAAAGCTAGCATCACAAGTTTCTTGGCGACAAATGTTAACAATCAAAAAAATAACCAAGTCAAATGAGAATAAGAAATAATAACAATTCACGATTTTGCTTTCTCAAACATTCATAAATTACTTGAGGAAAAAGGCAAAATTCTTGATTAAGAGACTCGTGATCCTATTCATCTTAACTTTAAAGAAAATACTTAGCATTATAGTAAGTTTGTAATATTGCTTAAAACCCAGGTGGTTTCTGAAAATGAGGATATTTTGATCTATTGGTCACAAATATAATAATTTTGGATTTCCAACTATAAAAGTTGCTGAATTATTGTTTAAAAGAAGATAATCATATCAAACAAACAGTGTTTCACTAACATCCTTGTAACACAAACAAGGAGCAAAAAAACTCAAGGCATATGTACAACCCATTTGTTTCTGCTGGAGTTACTAATGCCATTTGTTCTTGTTGTTGTTTTGCTTATCTTGTCCTTCTAAATGCCAGGTTATTTACGGTCTATGTTTACACAGCTATTTATGTGATTTATGCTGGAGTCACTAATGCTTTGCTGTTTTTGTTTTTGTTTTTGTTTTTTTTCTTTTCCTTTCTTGTTCCTGCGCCGAGGGTCGATTGGAAACAGCCTCTCTGCCCTATCGGGTAGAGGGTAAGGCCTGCGTACATATTACCCTCCCCAGACCCCACCTTGTGGGACTATACTGGATAATTGTTGTTGTTGTTGTTGTTGTTATATGTACTACCCATTTGCAAGGTCCAGGACAACGTTGATCTTAAGAATTTTCATAGCCTGTTTGGCCAAGCTTCTTTTTCGCCAAAAATTGAGGTGTTTGGCCAAGTTTTTGGAAAGAAAAAAAGTACTTTTAAGGAGAAGTAGAAGCAGTTTTGGAAAAGCAGAAAAAAGTAGCTTCTCTCCAAAAGCACTTTTTTGAGAAGCACTTTTGAGAAAAATACACTTAGAAGCAGTTTTTTAAAGCATGGCCAAACACTAATTGTTGCTCAGAAGTGTTTTTCAAACTAATTAGCCAAACACAAACTAATTCTCACCAAAAGTACTTTTGCGAAAAGTACTTTTGAAAAAAAACAATTCTCAAAATAAGCTGATTTTTGCAGTTTGGCCAAATGGGCTATCAGCAACATAGACGCAAAACTAGTTGTTACACTTGAACAGAACATAATAGAAGCAAATGTTCGAGATAGTTAGCCACACTTATCTTGAGGTAAATCCAAAATATCTTGTGCATAATAATATACCTCCACCGAAAAAAAAACAATTTGCCAATTTATGAGCAAAGATGTGTACGTAAATTAAAATTAATTTGTCCAAAATTGAATAACCATCCCAGCTTAGCTTCATATAAGTAACATGCTATATCTGCATAATTGCAAGAACAAAGACAGTAGAAAATGTATTCTCATAGACCATACCAGCCAGCCAAAAAATAAAGCTACTCCATTGGAGACGTAGAGCATAGAGTTCTTTTGACCAGCAACATCGAGGTACCTGCACATATTGATGGAAGTCATTAATGTAGAATGTTTGGTTAAAAAAAGACAAGGAATGGAAGATGCCTGTTGCTCTTACCATCTTAAATTGACAAACGGAGTAGTACTCTCGGTAAAGAGTACCATAAAAATATATATCTGTGCTTGACCACTTAAAAGGGATTGAACAATTGCAAACATTGAGAGCCCGTGATGTAAGACCTGGAGGAGCAAATAAAGATTCAAAGGCAGTACATTGCTTCCTGATACTTACAGCCACCCCAAGCTATACGACAGAATTATAGAAGAAAATACACTACTTCCTGATGCTTACATACTCCATTCCACCCAAGGCTGGGAAGTAATAGAAAATCATTGCCAAGTCTGCCAGAAAGTAGCCAGTGGAGATCTGTTTCACCATACAAATAACATTAGAGTTGAGAATAGAACATACATCCAGCATAGTAAGGCTAGAGTTGAATTAGATGATGGAAGAACGAAGTAGTCCATATGCGAACCCTTAAAAAGACCAAGACAACATTATCACATTTACGTCCTTCAGGGAAAGTAAAGCCGTGATTGTGTTACTACCCTAGGAAACTGAAAACAATAGGAATATGAATTAAGCATTTTGCTCTCCCAACGGTGTTAATAATCAAAATTGTCTAACATATTTCACAAATTGGATAAAACATTTGTTCAGCTAAAGTAATTTTTATTTAAGACGTCAAATCTAACTAACTAACAATATAGAGAAAACTTGGCAGCCATTTGAATCTGTAAACTTAAAGAAAGTCAATGACAGTAGTATTGGCATTAATACCCCGAGTATGGTGTCTGAAAAAGCTGATGTTCTATTGATCATTAAGTCATCCGGAGCACCATCACGGAAAAGATCTGATTCAATCAAGAGATACAGAGAAGCAGCCGCTACAAGGAGCGCATGAAAAGTGGAAAAACCTCTGAAAAGAAGAGAGATTCCTCAGTAAGACACTGACACCAACCAAGAAACACAAGCTATATCACTAAAAATGGAAAAAAAAGATCAAAAATTCACATGAAAGGTAAGATTACTACCTGTTGTTCCATTCAAGTTTCTTTTTGTCATCAAGTTTAATATATCCATTGAAGAACAAAGGGCTTATAGTACCTGTTAATTGATAAACCTTCAACAAAAGAAAATAACACCTTCAAAAGTAAGACGAAGAGCAATAACACATGCTAAAAGTTTGTTTCTGAACTACCACGACAAGAGAAACCTGAAAGCCAAAGAGGGCATACGAGATCTAACTCTTGGCAGAGCTAAGGATACCATTCTAAGAAATGTATATTAAAGCCTCCTCTTTTTTCAATTAATAAGCAAAAAAGAAATATTATCCAGTGAATGCATTGTAATAAGTACAGATAAATAACATTCGGCTATGTGGCGCAGACTCTCCAAAACAATTGTCGCACCCGTGTCGATCCCTGTTTTTAAAGCCTCCTCTTTTTTGAATTAATAAGCAAAAAAGAAATATTATCCAGTGAATGCATTGTAATAAGTACACATAAATAACATTCGGCTATGTGGCGCAGACTCTCCAAAACAGTTGTCGCACCCATGTCGGATCCTCCAAAAATACACTGTTTTTGGAGGATCCGACAGGCACTCATCGATATTTTCAAGGAGTCCGAGCAACATAGCCACTCGGTTATACTTTAGGGAATCCAAAACATTCAGCTAACCGTGTACACCTTCTATAGATTAAAATATTATACCAGAAAGCCAAAAGTTGCAAGCAAGAATGTTTCAAACTATTTCAGGAACTCGCCCTCCAAAGTATCTAAGATTCCATCCCCCTCCCACCCCCACCCCCAAAAAAAACACAAATGTAACTTATTCCCAGAAATACAAGGAACTAGGCCTCATTGTCTGCAGTTATCAGTCAAAATGTGTCTGCCAGATAGATGTAAATTGTGTTAGATGACAATATGCTCGTTTCTGCTAAAGAAATCATAACAAGACTTTAAAAAAAAAAAAAAAAGAATAACAGACTAAGCCTAAGCACAGAGAAAATAACATTCCACTTATAAGAACAAGTTTCAATATCAAGCAGGCCATATTTCACTTAACGCATCACATTACACTTAAAACGGGTCTAGAATCTAAGAGTCAAAAGGAGCAAAAATATGTGAATTTTAACATCAATAAATTCGAAATTTGCACACAATAAGAGCAAGTAATTGCCCAGTTTCACACCCAAAAAAAAAAAAATATTATGTGCCTCCAAATATAAGAAGAGACAAAAAAGAAACTCACAATTCTACACATGATGATACCAGCAAAAACAGAAAAGAGCCAGTGTAATTCTTTACTTAGGGTAGCATGACCCGCTATGTTGATCAATCCAAGGGGCAACTGAATAACCAACATGTTTGCTACAATGAAAAACACGAAATATCAAAAACCCAAAACATCAAATCATAAAAAAACTTCAATCTTGAAGGCAAAAGATTCAAAATACAAAAAAAGCAAGATTGTAAAACCTGAACTGTTGCGCTATGAGTAAAATGCTTAAACCCCACTTTACAGGAAAGCAAAAGACAACCAACAATGTTTGAACGAAAGAGAAAAAAGGACTGGATATTGAGATGGTGCGTAATGTTCAAACAATTCAGAGAATTGACCAATGACCACGTCCTGATGGCTTAGAGAATTACTTAATAGTAATAAGAATAAGGAAAGTTGAAATTTACGAGTGAAAATTTAATGACGGAGTTGGGGGGTCCATCCCATGACCATAATTTGATGCTTTGTGGCGTGGAAAGAGACAACTTTTGAAATTTGAGAGGACAGGAATGGGGTCCACGTCTATTCGGACTTTTATCCCATTTGTACATCACATGAACCGACAGCTCGTCGTTTTTTCGCACGGACCAAAACTTAATTAATGAATTTTTGAACATAAAATATTTTTTTAACGTTTTAAAAATAAAGTTACATTAGTGGGTATTTCGCAGTTTTATAGTGCGAATTGAGTTAACGGATTTTTTGCCGTTAATGCATTTCGCAATATAAAACTACGAAATATTAAAAAAATAAATTTTTTTAATGCAATTCGCGGTATAATACTGCAAATTGTTTGAGACTGGCCCAACTCATTTTTGAACTAGCATTTCGCAGTATTATACTACGAATTTAGGTAATTCACACTATAATACTGCGAAATAGGTTGATTTTAGGCCCCACCAATAATAATTAACTGACATAACAATAATTCAAATTCATAAAACGCAGTATAATACTGCAAATTACTTTGAAAATTTATACACCCCAAGGTCGGACTTGCCTTATTTATATGCGCTTCACTTTTATAAAAATTCATTCAACACTTAAACTTCAAACATACGTTTATTCTCTCTTGTCCTTATCAATCAATTTTTTACAA